>JAUZNK010055727.1:0-15429 GCA_035046665.1 Euphysa ruthae
CTACAGTAGTTCCTTTCTTTCTTGTATCCTTCGTATTTTCTCACATTCGCTGCTTCGATGACTTTCCAAACCACAGTATACAAAGGTCAACTTTCTATCAGATTTGTCTCTAATTTGTAGTCCCTTGATTGAGTGATGGTGATCTCTTCCCTTTATCCGCTTATTTGACTCTTCATTGATAGATTCTGGATTTCTGATTGTGTACTTTCTTAATTCCGTGAGGAGTCATTCAAAATCCCAGTTTTGCCATTCTGAGTGTGTTCTGATAAGATCTTTCTTCACTGGTCCACATTTTTCCAAGGTTTGTCATACCGGTATTTCAGCGGTGTCCAATTTTCCAAGAGTCTTCAATTAATTTACACTTATGTTAAGTGTTCTCTAGAATTGGTGGATTTGTTTCATATTATTGGTTGAATGAATTACAGGAAGATTAGCAATTTGTTGCCCATGAGCATGTACAATCTCTGATATTTTTTCTCCATAATTTCGTTATGATAGCTTTTTTGCCTTTTCATAACCATATTCAGTGAATGGAAGTCCTGCAATCTCTGTCCTGGGTTGGGTAAGTAGAAGGTTTCTTAAGTAGGAGAATTTGGTGACAGTATCATGAGATTTACATTTTTTCAATCTCTTCTTCAAATTGTTCCCGAAATCTTACCCAATCGATGAATGTTCCATCAAAGTTAGATATTTGCAGTTTCGGAAGTTTTGCTTTCTGTTTTACATCCATCTTTTGATTCATCTTTTTTTCTTCATACTTTAACTCAAGCATCTTTCTTCGTAATATTAGTTCCTCATCATCTTTTCTTTGCTGTTGTTTCTTAAGTTCTTCTTCATCCTCTTTATTTTTTCGTAGCATTTCTTCTTCTCTTTCTTTAAAGTAATCTTCTATGTGATCAATCGTATCGTCGTAAGCTTTCAATTGCTGTTCTTGATATTCTCTCCACTCGTTTACTACATCCATATCCTCCCCATCTGCTATCTTGAATTCCGTCACTGTTGAAATTATGTCAAAACAGCCTTCGAGCTTCTCTTGTATTTGTTTCTTAAATCTATTGATTTTTCTTCCATTCGCTTCAGTTAATGTCGCATTTACGAGACTTTTAAGGTTGTTAAGAATCTTTGTCTTCACTTCAAACTGATCCTGAAGTTTTTCACTCTCTTTAGTTTTCGGAGGCAAAATGTTCAAGTATATTTAGCAGAAGCTAGTAAATTCCAATCTCGGTATCGGTATGACCAAGTAGTAGTAATGTTAAATAAAACAAGTCTTGTTTCCAAATGTTGTTGATCAAATTGTATAAATCCCAAGTTAGTAGTAGTATATGATATGGATAGATCTCGAGTTGTAATTGAATTCCAGTGTCCTGGCAAGGTCGCCACTTTATGTAGTGAATTGTAAATCATTAGTTAAAGTCCAGCAAAAAATAACAAAATTAAAATTTTTTTAATGTCCAGGGAAAGATTATGAAGGAAATATTTAATGTCCAGGGACACATTATGAAAGAAATCTTTAGCCAATGTGCAGAAACTAATATGAAAAAAAATTTTAGTTAAGGAGCAAAAACCGTTATGAAAGAAATATTCAGTTAAAGTGCAGAAACCATTATGAATAAACCACTGAGTTAAAGTGGGGAAAACATTATGAAAGTAAACTTTAGTTAAAGTGGAGGAAACATAATGAAAGCTATCTTTAGTTAAATTGCGGAAAATATTATGAAGGGAATCATTAGTTAAAGTGCACAAAGCATTATTAAAATATTCTTTAGTTATAGTGCAAAAAACATTATGAAAGAAGACTTTAATTAAAGTGTAGAAAACATTATGAAAGAACAGATTAGTGAAAGTGGACGAATCATAATGAAAGATATCTTTAGTTAAAGTGTGGAAAATATTATGAAGGAAATCTTTAGTTAAAGTGTAGAAAACATTATGAAAGTAATCTTTAGTTATAGTGCAGAAAACGTTATGAAAGAAAACTCAAGTTAAAGTGTAGAAAATATTATAAAAGAAAAATTTAGTTAAAGTGCAGGAAAGCGCTAAGAAAGAAATCTTCAGTTAAATTGCCAAAACCGTTGAGAAAGAAAACTTTATTTAAAGTGCGGAAAACATTGAGAAAGATATCTTTAATTAAAATGCAGAAACCATGATGAAAGAAACCTTAAGTTAAAGTGTAGAAAATGTTATGATGGAAATCTTTAGTTAAAGTGCAGAAAACATTATGAGAATAATGTTTAGTTATAATGTAGAAAACGCTATGAAAGAAATTTTCAGTTAAAGTGGATGAACCATAATGAAAATTATCTTTATTTAAGGTGTGGAAAATATTATGGAGGAAACCCTTAGTTAATGTGCAGAAAACATTGTGAATGAAATATTTAGTTAAAGTTGGGAAAACATTATAAAAGGAATCTCTATTTAAAGTGCAGAAACCATTATAAAAAAAATCTTAAATCAAATTGTGGAAAAGATTATTAAGGCAAACTTGAAGGAAATCTTTAGCCAAAGTGCAGAAACCATTATGAAACAGATTTTTAGTTAAAGAGCAAAAACCATTATGAAAGAAATCCTCAGTGAAAGTGCAGAAACCATTATGAATAAAACATTTGGTTAAATTGGAGAAAACGTTATGAATGGAATCTCTATTTAAAGTGCAGAAACCATTATAAAAAAAATCTTAATTCAAATTGTGGAAAAGATTATTAAGGCAAACTTAGTTAAAGGGCAGAAAACGTTATGAAAGTAATCTTTAGTTATAGTACAGAACACCTTATGAAAGAAAACTTTTGTTAAAGTGTAGAAAACATTATCAAATAAAGTTTTTTTTAAAGGGCAGAAAACATTATGAAAGAACTCTTTAGTTATAGTGCAGAACACATTATGAAAGAAAACTTTTGCTAAAGTGTAGAAAATAATAAGAAAGAAATCTTTAGTTAAAGAGCAAAAACCATTATGAAAGAACTCTTTAGTTATAGTGTAGAGCACATTATGAAAGAAAACTTTTGCTGAAGTGTAGAAAATAATAAGAAAGAAATCTTTAGTTAAAGAGCAAAAACCATTATGAAAGAACTCTTTAGTTATAGTGCAGAACACATTACGAAAGAAAACTTTTGCTAATGTGTGGAAAATAATATGAAAGAAATCTTTAGTTAAAGAGCAAAAACCATTATGAAAGAACACTTTAGTTATAGTGCAGGACACATTATGAAAGAAAACTTTTGCTAAAGTGCAGAAAATATTATGAAAGAAATTTTTAGTTAAAGTCCAGCCAACCAAACATAATAAAACAAATATTTAGTTAAAGTGTGGAAACCATTAAGATAGAAATCTTTATTTAACGTCAAGGAAAACATTATGAAACAAATGTTTAGCCAATGTGCAGAAATCATTATGAAAGTAATTTTTAGTTAAAGTTGCAGCAAACATTATGAAAGAAAACTGTAGTTAAAGTGTAGAAAACATAATGAAAGAACGCATTAGTTAAAGTGAAGAAAATATCATGAAGGAAATCTTTAGGTAAAGTGCAGAAAACTTTATAAATAAAATTTTTAGTTAAAGTGCACAAAAAATTAAGAAAGCAATCTTTACTTAAAGTGCGGAAACCATAATGAAAAAAATCTTTTGTTAAAGTGTAGGAAAATGTTATGAAAGGAATCTTTAGTTAAAATACACAAACCATTAAGAAAGAAATCTTTAGTTAAATTTAGCAAATAATATGAAAGTAATCTTTGTTTAAAGTGTTGAAAATAAGCAAATCTTTAGTTAAAGTACAGAAACTATGTAGAATTATGATCATGATAATTAAAATTATGATAATTAAAATTATTAAATTAAGTAAGAAATCGTTAGTTAAAGTGCGGAAAAAATTATGAAAGAAAACTTTAGTTAAAGTGCAGGAAAACATTATGAAAGCAATCTTTAGTTAAGGAGCCGAAAATGTTATGAAAGAAATCTTTAGTTAAAGTGCACAAACCGTTAAGAAAGGAATTTTTAGTTAAAGTGTGAAAACCCTAATGAAATAAATCTTTAGTTATAGTGCGTTAAAACATTATGAATGAAATCTTTAGTTAAAGTGCATAAACCATTATGAAAGAAATCTTTAGTAAAGGTGCGAGAAATATTATGAATGAAATCTTTACTTAAATTTTGGAAAATATTTTCAAAAAAATGTTTAGTTAATGTGCATAATCCATTATGAAACAAAACTTTAGTTAAAGTGCAGAAACCATTATGAAAGGAATCTATAATTAAGGGGCCAAAAACGTTATGAAAGTAATCTTTAATTAAAGTACAGAAAACATTATGAATGAAACATTTAGTTAAAGTGCAGATACCATTTCGAAAGAGATCTTTAGTTGATGTGCAGAAATTTTTAATTCGGTTTTGCGATTACAAACGTCCAAAGATTTAAAAATAAAATTCTTTTTTTGGGATAATTATATTTCACTTCATCTGCGAGTTAGCTCTCGTAACCTCATAAAATATTAATAACTGCCAAATCAATAGTTCGTTATAAATTTTTGTTTTAAGGAAAACCAGTTTAATAGCGAAAAGCAGAAAGTGTTTGGGTAATAGAATAACAGCCAGACATCGTGAAATATATTTAATGAACGGAAGGAAAATTTGAGGAAAATATTTGTGGATTAAAACACTTTTAAATTATACTCACTGAGAAGAGACCTTTCAGAAGAAAATATTTTCTTGTACTGCATTGATTCTATGTATCTGGAAAAATTTTATAAGTCTTCATGGTATCTCCGTCAGATTAATCAAGATTCTCTGCAATCATTTGAATTATCGTAAATTTTAAATAAAGTTTTGTGCTTTGCATCATATTGGTGATTTTGTTTTTTATTTTGTTATCCGACACGAACTATTTTTTCGCGTCAATTTTTTTCCGTTGTGTTTCTGTATTTAGTTGGTTTTTTATTAATTTCGTATGAAAATTGTTCACATTCAGTTATTTATCCTCATAATAATCTCAATTACGATTTTGTTTTAATTTTAGATTATTTGCCTATTAAAAAGATGGAGACTCATTTCCAGGGTTCAATGAAACTTGGAAATAAACGGTCTAGGAAAGGTAATTGTACAAATCTTAGAAATCCCAATAATGAATTACTGTTTCTAGGTTAATGGAAATTGGAAAACGGTGTTGTTATTGTATTGAAATATTTGTGCATTTGAAACTAGAGAATGCTGAGTTGAATTTTCATCATTAAAATGCTGAGTAGTAATGTTTGGATAAAACAAATAATTTATCCAAATAAATTTAAAAATTGCTATTTCCTCTTGAACACTTGAACTTTAGCTCTTCTAGGTGTGTTCCAATTTTAAATGAAGTGTTAACTAATTCTCTCCATCCGTTTTTCAACCAGTTTGAAGTGTAAAGTAGCTCATTAAATTTGATTCTTTTTACCTCATGTGAACATTTTTATTCAAACGTAAGATTATATTTTTGTCAATTTATCGAGTTTTTTTAATTAGTATTTTAATAATTGATTGTGTATACGGATTATTTTTGCTGGTCAAGTGACTTCTTATAAATGTGTTCTTTTAAACTCAAACTGTGTAAATGGCCAATTGTATATTTGCTATGCGAGAGGCTTCTTTAGCTCACATTAGCTTTTTTTTACCAAACATTTGCTTTTCAAAATTTATTTTATATGACATATCTTTTTTCTATTAGGGTTCCTTACAATTGGACTACCCACTATACAACGAGGGCGTGAATATTACTTAGAGAAAACCCTTCGGATTTTGATAGACAACTTAGATGAAAAATATTGGAGAGAGGTTGTTATCGTTGTATTCATAGCAGATTTCCAAGAGGAATATAGACACAAAGTTTTAGAGACTGTCAAGTCAAATTTCACAAAAGAACTGTCAGCAGGTCTTATCCAGGTAAATATTCCACATTCAGTTTGTGCCACCAAAAAATATTTCTTTTTCGCGCTTTTAATTCTAAATTGCATGATGCTCAAATGTTATTTGAATTTGAAATTTTGCTGATTGAGACATTTTGGATAGCTTTTCGAATTTTCATAGAGACTCATTTTAAACAGTTTCAAAGTTTTAGTAAATCAAGAAAAAAATTACAAAAAATTTCGTGTAACCATTTTTAAGAATGTGCAAATAAAAAATCAACAGTCAATATATTCTACGGTCAGCAGAAAAAATGTTATAGCTTAATTAATATAGAATTATATTTTTTTTAATTTACCGCAAAGTAGAGCTTATTCCTTGAAAAAAATAGTCTGTCTCTAAAAGTAGACAAATGATTTTTTATTCCTTGGAACTATATATATATATATATATATATATTATATAATTAAAATGCAAAAAATACAACTATATATGGTACTCGAAGTTTCATGCCTAATGGCAATCATTCAGCCATATAATCTACAAAAGAAAACAAATATATATAAATATATTGAAGCATATTTCAACTAATATTCGTTCACTTTCTTTCAAGAGTTTGGGTTTTAGATATAATTGAAGTTTTCAGTAAAAATCCATTATTTCTAACTTTTATGCAATACCGAGTGTTATTCATCAAACTTCATTTACTTTGAAACCAAGTTTTGTCTACGAATGTTTTAATATGGGTCATCCATATATACTACAAACAAATAGAACCTTATAATATTTAAGTATGCATTTATTTTGAAGGTAAACTTATTTTAGTTACAAACAATGGTGGTATTAAAGCATATAGAACAGAAGGTACGATGCAACTTGATGGTTAAAAAAACTTTTATTGTTGATATGTCAGTGTTTATGATTATTAATATGTTTTGGAATATTAGTAAACCAAAATAGTTGCAAATAACATGTAAATGGATAAAGTAATAGTTATTTAAATTTTTTAATGGTAAATTGCAAAGATTTTCATGAATCCAAGTTAATTAATGTAAATTAACTGACACCTGACGAAAAAGAAGAACTGGAAAAAATAGAATAATGTAAATTTATTTGCAAAATTTACTAAAAAATATATGGCCCATCATTCAAGAAAGATGTTACAACTCACAAAAAAAAGCTAAAGGTAAACCTATTTTCTTCTTTCGTGTATATTTCGATAGAAGGTTATCAGCTGACTTTGGTTTCAGTAAGTACACCCACCACATTTGAAAATTCAACTAAGGCTCTCCATAACTTATTGCGTTTTTTCTAATTTTAGGCATTTATATTGCTCGAACATTTAAAAAAAGAAAAACTTCACAATATATGGGGTTGTGGAGTATTTAGTTCGACAAGCACGAAAACAAAATTCATCAAACAGTATTTTAACTATCACCTGCTTAATATAGAAAAACCTTTCTTGAGGAGATTTTAGACTCGCTTATTAACTTTTACAAAGAGTATCTTTGGCGGTGCTAATAAATTATAAAGGGGTGTATCAAGAGTTTAAAAACAAGTTTCCTTAAAACATAGTCAGTTTATCAAAGTCTTTACGACAAAAATGGTGCATCTTATCAGACTCTGAGTGTATGTGTTTACACATACCACCAAAGATAACCTTAGATAATCAATTGAGCAATGTGGATTATTTTGAAGAGATCTTCTATAATCATCGGAATTTTTTCGATTGTACCTCTCTTAACACTCAAAATATGCCATTGTTTAACTATAGAGATTTTCTTTGTGGAAAGATAGACAACCTTGCAAAATTCCTGTATTATATCTAAAGATCATTGAGAGTTTGTTAACTTATATAAAAAATCACTGGAGGAATCATAGTACTTGATATTGGGTGATTTCCTTGAAAGTTTTCAATTCGTAATCCGAGATAGAATTCAAAATTATCATTGGTTTAAGATAATACACTATCCAGCGGTAATAAGTTATAATGAAGGTATTGAACAACTCAAACTCACATAATTTTATATTTTATGGTTCATGACACACCTTTCGTTTGCTGTACAGCAAATATATTACTGATAATATGTTTAAATATACATGTTTCGCTTATTTTGTAAAGCAGCTTTATCACTGATGGTTCATGACTACATTAAGGAGGTTCTACTTCAGACATAGTCTGTACTGTGCTTCTCAGATAATAAAAAAATTTCTAAAACTTACAAAACTCTATTACCATAAAGATTAATTTTGAAATCCATACAGATTGCGAATTTTTTGAACGAAACACGATAAATCACCATGTGATGAAATTCTGAGCATATACACATAGCAGATTAGATTTTCGTGTTTTCTAAGAAAACAATATTCATTTGTAAAATATTTAAAAAGGTTTGATGTGATTCGTCTTAGACTTACTAAAAGCTTTTCAAAAGCATCATCTATTTCTGCGCTCAATTCTGCGTAATTCGAGAAAGTTGATCATAATAATAAATTGGAAGCAAATATTACCGAAAATGAAATATCTACTGTTCCTGGTAATTCATCATATGCGCAAGCGGTTAATAAAAAACCACTAAAATAAAAAGATTGCGTTTGGCGATAGTATGACTCGTAAAGATTAAACAAAGTGACTTCGATCATTGTACTCCACTTCTTAAATATTTCTTTAAATCTTTCCCAGGTGCCTCAAACTAAATCTTTAAAATGTTCTGTTGAGCCAGATCTTACTGATGAAATTTATGATGTTGCAGTAACTTTATCCACTGTGGAACAAATTATATTTCACCAAGACCACATATGAAATTTAAAGATCAAGAAGTTGTTAAGGATGAGGTAATGGCTTAAATTGTCGTCAATGAAATTGAAAAACAATCGTAATTTCTACCATAATCATTCGTGCAGTTAATGACAGTTCAGCAAAGATTTAAAATTAATTGTATAATTCATGAAATATGCTTCGAAAATGACTTCCATTTCCTCGATATTTTAAATATTCAAAAAGACAAACTCTGGAAAGATGGTAGTCATTTATCGGATAGTGGAATTTTTTCTTTAGAAACCTTAAATAAATTTCATCACTGTCTATCTCCTATTTGTAAAAAATCTTTTTTTATATCCATTGCAATCACCGAAGCAAAGATTTTTAATTTTGGTCGTTCTAAATATTTGTTAAACCTGCCTTATCGTAATATAAATTCTATCAGAAATAAATTTTCCATACTCTCTGATTTGTTAAAAGATTCGATGGGTATTTTAATAATTGCATAAACTAAACTGGATGATAACTTCTCTACGACTCAATATCTTCTAAACATTATTTTTAAAATTTGTCGCTTCGATTAGTTTAGAAACGGTGGTTTATTAGCTTATGTTTTGCAAGATTATTTCTTCAAAACTACTTGTAACTTTCACTCTTTCTTTGGATTTCAAGGCTACCCCTTTCGAAATCTTTTTAAAAGCCATAAATGATTAATCATTCCTGTTTTTAAACTGGTGTAACTGATTGTCACGCCATAATCAATTCAATGTTTATGTCTTCATTTTATAAGATTTAACCGAAAAGATATAGTTTTTAGAAATTATAGAAATTTAAAAAAAAAAGCGAATTATTTATAAATGAAGTTTTTTGCAGCCTCAAGTCTTGTTCTAGTTCTTATGGGTATATTTTTTTTCAATCCAGCATATTGTATGTTTTAAATAATTATGCTCCTCTTAACGGAAAGGTTATTTGCGGTAATGATAAGCCATTTTTATCCAAAACCATCCGCAAAGAAATCTGGAAACGTTCACTTCTTAAAAACATTTATATTAATTCTGGACTGGAAACTGATTTAAATATTTTTAAAAAGAAGAGAAACTATGTTTGTTGACTCATCAGACGAGTGAAGAAAAAGTTCTTCTCATCTATAGAAATCAGTACTGATAAAGAAAAGTCTGGAAAGCATGTAAACCATTCAAAGATTTCATCATTTTGGTAATAGTTTATATCCGCAATGTTTTGACCATCATAGCATTTTAAAATAAGAGAAACCTACCCTTGTAAATATTTATTTGATTTTAAAAATATTGAACCAGTATGGTTTAATGAATAAGGAATTTAAAAAAGGAAGTGGTAGTATACCATTGACAGTTCTGAAACTTTTCAACATAACTTGTTGCAGTTGTTTAGCGGATTGTATCAATACTTCTATTAACAACAACAAGTTTCCTGATGTGTTGAAATGGGCTGATATTAAACCTCTATTTAAAAAATTAAATAACTCTAATAAAGAAAACTATCATCCGATTAGCATCTTTAATTCGAAGGTCTTTGAAAGAGTGGTTTTCGACCAGATATACGAATTTCTAAGGGTCGGTTTTCAAATTTTCTATGTGGTTTCAGTAAAGGGTTTTCTACGCAAGTTGCACTAATGAATATTTTGAAAAAGTAGCAACGATTAATAGGTACAGTTCTAATTCATTTATTTAAAGCATATGATTGTAACCAACATGATACTTTGCTCGCCAAATTGAGGCCGATGGGTTCTGAAAACTTAGTTTACTTTTGATGAAGAGTTATCTGAAAGGACGTATAGAGAGAGTAAAAATAAGCTCTACATAAAGTAAGTGGCGTGAGGTACTTTCTGGAGTTCCTCAAGGGTTAATCTTAAATCCTATTTTTTTTATTATCTTTATAAATGATTTTTTCCTTTTCTTGAAGAAACTGAAGTATATAATTTTGCTGATGATAACACTATATATTTATGCGATACCTCTGTTGATTTTGTTATTAGCAAACTAAAAGCTGAATTAATCCGTATTTGCATTTGGTTTTCCATAAATTCTTTGTCGCTAAACCTAAAAATTTCCAACTGATGTTTCTTTGAGAAAATAGCCAAAAAGCAAATTTTTGTTTATTCATTTGCGGTAAAACGATTGTTGCAAAAATCGAGGGTGAACAGTTAGGTGTAAAAATTGATAACAAACTGTCTATTATTAATATTTGTAAAAAGTCAAATCAGAAATTTTTATCAACATCTCAAGCAAGGTTGCTAGTTTATGCCCATGCTCTATCATTTTTCTTATTGTTCTCTAATATGGATGCTCTGTTTCAAAAAGGAAAAGTATCTTATAGACAGAGTTCATAAGAGGATGCTAAGAACAATATACAGAAACTTTGCTCTTGATCTTGATTAATTGTTAACTATTGATAACTGTGTTAGTGTTGCACATAAAAAAAAAAAATACTGTTGTTGATGACTGAAAATTATAAGTCATTCAATCATATGAGCCCTAAACTAATTCAAGATATTTTATGAAATGAAATGAAATGTGTACCGTATAACCTTAGAAGCACCTTTTCATTAAATCTTCCTCCCGCTCTTTCCACAACCTATGGGACAAACTCATTCCAGTTTAAGGGCAGTCTTATGTGTGGAGCACACTCCCAAATTTTATTAAAACTTCTCCCTCTTTGCAAACTTCAAATTAAAGAGTGGAAAGGTGAAAATTGTTGTGTAAATGCTGTTTGTAATGTTTCATTTGTTGTATTATATTAGTATTTACGAATATTTTATAATTAATGTATTTAACTATGTTAAATAAATTGATTGAATTGAATTGAATTGTAACACCCAGCCCTTCCACCACTTTATATAAGGGAAAAAAATTTTGATTAGGTACAAGCGATTCAGTAAAGATAAAAATTACGTTCACTTCAATGGCCGGATTGTTTATACTAATCCTTTTTAAATTTGATTTTTGGATTCCACACTCAAAACATACGCAAAATACAAAAAGTTTGTTTCAAATTAATGAAGATTACTGAATATTACTAGAATACCGTATTGTATTGTATGCCAATCTCAAATATTAGAGTTTTACTCCAAACCTTAAATTCGTTCTAAAAACCCAACCCTTGAGAGACCCTGAATAAAATGTATACTCCAATAGTTTCTGGAAATATAAAAGTTTAAGTGTATTTTTAGAGGTGGGGTATATTTTTCAGAGTATAACTTGCGCTTTGTTGTATTAAAAAAATAAATATCAATTTTGCTTAAGATATTTCCGGTTTAGGAAAAATAACTTTTTGAAAAATTTGCTTTTTTATGCTCTCGTGAAAATAATAATTGATCGATTTGAGGTATGTAGTAACGCGTAAAATCCTTAAATGTATAAAGTTTATGTAACTTTAATAATTCGAAATGCTAATTTAATTTTTAAATTTAAAATATCTAACTCCTTTTTTTGTTAGCCACCAATGGAAAGCAGGTTATTTTTTTAGAAATTATTTCATTGAAAATTACTTGTCTTTTTAAAATAAGTTATCGCTCTCTTTTTTTTTTTTCGTTCTAGGTGGTGATACCCAATCATTCATTCTATCCAGACTTCAAGAGGCTTCCTCTTTTATACGGAAATGATTTAGATCAAGTAAGATTGCGATCAAAACAGAGTCTCGATTATTCGTATCTTTTTTTTTATTGCGCTAATTTTTCGCAATATTATCTACATATAGAAGATGACGTAATAGTGGATTCAGCATATTTTACTGCCATCGAAATCTTTATAAACAAAAGTAAATCAATGAATTGGTCGACATTGGAATTCGGTGAAAGTGGATTTATCGGAATCTTGTATGAGTCGAAATATTTACCACCACTTTCCAAATTTGTTCGAACTATGTACTGGATAATGCCGCTTGATAGGACATTTCGTGCCTTTAATGACATCTATCTCTACGGAAATTCAAATGTAACTAATATAAAAAAACCAATTTTCAAACGCATAGGCAGATAATCTTCATATAAAGGGCAGAAACGTAAAATATCACAGAAGTAAATAACATAAGGCCAAAAAACATACACATGCACCTAGCAAAAATTGGAAATCCTGTACCTGAGATACTATTAATATTATATTAGACAAATAGATTTTAGTATATATCAGGTTCACCTGTACCGCATTCACATCATTAAAAAAACATTGCAACTCTAGGAAGTGAGTTTCCATCCCATTAAATAAGCATGTGATTTTCCATCCCATGAAATGCATGGCATTGCAAAGTTTTCCTGCATCAGCATAAATGCAAATTGCTAAAAACTCTGGCTACTTTTTACTGAAGTACTATACTAATATAGCTAAAATAAACATTTATTATTATAGCTGTAATGTTTTGTGAATCTCAATTTTAGTATTGCAGACTTCGGTGACTAAGTCTCAATTTAATTATTTCCATTTGTTCATCCGACCATCACTTCATTTTATTCTTTTAATTTGGTAGATTTTACTATTTTTTTTATCCTTTGATCGCATGTGTATAAATGTGAAAATCTCCGATATTTAGTAAGAAATGTTTCTTTTTTTCTATTATTAGAAAACAATAGAAGAAAAGTTTATACACATTTTTTGTTCAACAAAATGTTTTTTTGAAAATTTTATTGGTAGACACTGGGTGTATTGGGGTGTTTGCTTTTATATTAATATATATTGCTGTTGATAGGGGACGAAATTTGAAATTAATTTCTCCTTCAAAGATACACAGTTTCCTCAAAAGTCATTCCTGATCTATATTTTATTCATTGAAGAGGGTCAGAACATCCAGGGTAACGGTGAATGCAGTTTCTTAAAAACTCCTTTAGGAGGTATGAGAAGTATATTATTTAATCTGTAACGAGCATGTAGGTTGTTGAAAGTTACAAAAATGTTTTCAAGTAAATTATAGACGAATAGAAAAGAAAGATCTAAAATAAAAACTTTTTTGTGTTTAACTAATTATTCTCAATAAAAATTTTTTTCTATAAATAATAACGTACGAGGTTATATTTTTTTTTCTGCCGTTGTTTTAGCGTTGTTTTTATTTTTTCGTGTCTTGTTGTTATCTATCGTCTTTCTAATTTCAATTTCGTTTTTGTAATTATATGTGCCTCGATTACCTTTTCATGTTTATTTTTGCTCTAAATAAGCACTTCGGCCGCAACACAAAGGTCGCTAATCAAAAAAACAACGCTAACCCTGTCATAAGTATATTTTGTACATGATTAGACCTCAGGGTCCATATAAAAAACTAACATTTGCTTTCAGGTTAATAATTGGGATCATTTTATATATTTCTTGTGATGAAACTTGAAAGCCCATGGTTAATAATTTCTTATTTTAACTGTGATAGTAGGTCATTAGTATCGATATCTTACGAATTCTGGAACTAGGTATGATTTGTACCTTTTATTCTTAGCTGTTGAATTTAAATTTATTGTGAAATCACAATAATTGTCATTATTTCCAAAAAAGTAAAGTGACTTTAACATCAATTTTGAAAAGATCCACTTATTCTTGACATTCTGCGATATTAACTATTATGTTTACTTTTTTCTCTTAAAATCCAACGTTAATCCAATTTTGACAGACTTCGTACAGTCGTCAAATGTATTTATCAATTTGTTCCCAGACCATCCCTAGTCTGGTTGGATGGGTACGAGGTAACAAGAATTTCCAGGATGCCTGATAAAATCTCCTCTCAGATATAATTTTGTGGTGTGTGTGCTTGGTTCATGATAATGTTGTATGATAATGTTATAATTGGAGTGTTGCCTAACGAATTGCAATCTCTTTGCAGCATGAAAAGTCACAAAGGGAGGTAGAATTTTCAGCTTTCACCAAAATTGTACGGAGCTGTAGTAAAAACGATTTAAAATTTGTATATTTAATTGTTCAGTCGAAAATGTGATGGTGCCCTTTTCCGGACACATTATGTCTACTTTCGCCATCTTTGCTCCAGTCAAAGATCATTTACCTGATTTTGAATTTAGTGCGCTCTTGGGAAAACTATGTATGTATCTTGGGAAAACTGTTTCTTTATCTTAAAATGATTATATCGAAACTTGTTATTTTTATTTATCATGAAGATAAATCTAACTTATTGGATATATTCCACCTTGATGCAGCTGTTGGACGGAATAGGTGCATGAATTTTCTGCATTTGTTGACTGGCAATATAAATTGGAAGTTATTTCGTAATTGTAGAACATCATGATATGACGTCGTTCTGACGCAATTTCCACATCTAATTTTACATCGTTAATTACACGTATATTCGACGTTACCAAGGCGTTGTTATGCCACCGTGTTGACGTAAAACTCGTATTTTGTTTTGTAACTTCTTAATGACGTGGTGTTGCAACGCCGCGCTACCAACACAATTTTGACTTCCATTAGACGCATTATCGATATCGCTTAACGGCGTCGATTCAACCTCTTTTCAACTCCGCTGTGCAGGCTGGGATCAGATAAGTTAGTTATTTCATAATTTCATTGGAAAAGACCAATTTCCGGTTAAAATGCCTATTTCTCATAATTTTCTACTATCTGTACTATTTGATCAATAAAGAATCTATCATGACTTTAACTAATCGAAGATTTTGTTATCTATGGCTAAACACTGTTATTGTGTCGTCTATACTAACTACTGAAAAATATAAGGTGATTTATACTTTTCCTACACATGACAATGCGAATAATCTCGTTTAAACGCATGAAATTGAGAATAGCCTTCATTACACACATGGCATTAAGAATGGCTTTCTTTATATA
>JAUZNK010055738.1:0-15428 GCA_035046665.1 Euphysa ruthae
GAACCTTATTTTGAATTCGCGAAAGTTTTTTCCCCGAAATTTGTTCCAAAAATCGCCAAACGCGAAAGTTTTTGTCAGATATTTCGCGTTTTTTTTGACACGCGAAAGTTAATGCCCGCGAAAGTTTCTGCCCTTAAAGTAGTAAGCAAATATTTAATAAATAAAATTTTTGTATGAGGATACCTAAAAACAAAATGAATATAAAGATTTTGAGATAAAAAGCAAGAAAACGGAATATATATTATATAAAATTGTAAAAATGGTTTAACCCTACATTTAATAAGAACGTTTCGGCCGATATTGGAAAGAAATTTAATCAAAAAACATTTTCCACGATCTACGAATTACTTGAGAGTTTTAACCTCAACACACTTGAATTAATTAACAGTTGTACAAATGACGTAGGTAGAGTTCAAAAAGTCATAACAAAAATATTACTTCCTAAATCGAAAAAAAATACAGTTAAATAACAATTGGACACAAAAAGAAATTTGTCTTATCAATCGAATTTGTAGAGCTAGCTACCAACCACTGCTTATAAATGCATTGCTTCAAATATTATCGTGATCGATTCTAAAAATAATATCTACCACCATATAACAATATTTCTGAAATATGCCCTCTACAAGAAAAATCATCTTTTGCAAAAAAAGTCACGCAGATTTATTGAACAAAAAATCAAAATTAATTTCGAAATATCACCATGAAAATAAATCTTCCTTTCGAATTATAAAACAGATTATTTATTTTAAAATCCTTTCTCTAATTTTTGTTTGTGTTAAAATTCTCCAAAATATTAATTTAACTTTCCTTTAGAACTGAAAGAATAAATTCTACAATCGTTTGAAAATTTTTAGGTGTCTTCATCACTTTTTTTTCCAAAATGTTATTCGTTCAATCTTATTAAATAAACTCAATCACATATTTGAGTTACTTTCGAAGTTTTTTACTGTAAAGACAACAAATTTAATTAACTACTATAAAATTGTTTTATAATAATTGAATTAGATGAAAAAAATACCTTAACCAACCTTGTAAACCATCTAAAAACCTCCATCATAATCAAAATAATTAGTTTACAGGAAGTAAAAAACAATATATATAGAAGTTAGGATTCCACTAAAAAAATAAAAGTACTTTGTTCAAAAATCTTAGGGTGTTGATGTCACAGCCAGGGGACTGGGTTTATCAAATAGGTAATAAAGTTGAAAAGAACTGCATGTATTTAATTTGGTCGAGTTGTTGCGTTTTTAACTTTTGATGAAAAAGAAAAAATAATGCAAAATAAGAACATATGTTAAACAAGGCTAAACATATAGCAATGCTAAACAAAAAAATAATGTATTGGCTTACCCCACTCTTAAACAAAATGTTCGAGCTAGTTACGCTGGATTCTTCCTTAAACTATTAAACAAATGTTTTCCCATTAATCATAAATATCGAAAAATATTCAACCGCAGCAACATGCCAAAAGTTATTTACTGCTGTAAATGGATTGAGTCTTTTGCAAATTCAATAAACCGCAAAATTATGAGAAAACCTACCGTTATAGAGAAAAAGCATGCAATTTCGTTAAGAAACGCCTATGCCCCCTTAAAAAAATATGTCTCGTGTCAAATATTATGTGTCAAGAAAATGATGCAGATGTTGACAATTACGCAGCAAAATTTTACAAGAAAAAAATACAAATTAGAGAAAGAACTTTCCAAAAAATATTGGGATTTTAAAAACCAAAATGGTATACCAGTGATTGAATAGAAAATTCTAAAAAAATGCGCACCTTTTAAACAGCAATATTGATCATGCAAGTTAAACGTTGAGGAAAAATAGAAATAATGACATTTAAATGGGAGGGAAATAAAAGAAGCGAGATAATTCCGAAATGTAGACATGAGAACAAACCTCTCTTTGCAAATTTGATACCAAAGATTAGCCTGAGTCATACCCTACATTTCAAACTACCGCACTACAATATATTATTGTAAACGCAAAAACTTTTACATTCTTGATAACTTAACACCATATCTACTTTCCTTTATGTTACCGCTTAATCCAATTCTGTGTCAATAACAAACTTTTTCCTCTTCTTCTCGAGTATTAATCAAACCGTGAAATATTATTAATAAGTAAATCGTTTATTAAGTGATAATTAAAAATCTATCAGCATCAAATTTTTGCACTTTTCTTGATTTTTTATCCCCCCGAGAAATATTTTTACTGTTACGTTGGCAACTGTTGCAAAGAATGGAAATTGGCTTAGGCCTATTTAATTACTTGTTGAGCTAATTAGCTTTAAATTTCAGTTTTTACTTATAAGTTGTTCATGAGAAAAAAAAACCACCATCCCTGACAAAGGTAGTGTACCAAAAGAGCCAGGGCTCCCAATATGATTGATGCAACATTCCTTTTGCATGCAATTTAGGATCCTTAGTATCATTTGGGTTTGATTTTCAAATATGACATACATTTTAGTTTTAGTAATATAATACAGAGCACTCTCAGTTTAGTCGACATTTTTAGCAAAACTTGGGGCTGAACTTAGGGCAGAAACTTTGCTCACATGAAAATCTATTCTCACCTTTTTTCATAATAAAAAAGTTTCTTATCTCTCCAAAAACGTTATATTTTTTAAAACCTGTTAATGGCCCTATTTTTCTGTGACAATTACTACTCCAGTTCATAATAATTCTTTTCTAACATTTGATGCAACGTCTCTACAAAATTGAGGCTATAATTTTAACGGTTTTATTGCATCACAATAAAACGACACAAAAAGAAAAAGTTCTATTTTCTCAGACTTGAGGGCATGATATTAAATTTTACTAAGGCTATTTTTAATAAAGTTTTACGTCTGTAGTTCCAAAATCTAACTTTAAAAGCGTAAATAGGAAACGCCATAGAGCAACTATGTATTATTATCTAAAAAGTGAAATTATGTTTCGTGCTGATGCAATATTTATAAAAAAACTTGCATTTAGAATTATTGATGTATTATTGTTTGATAAAGCTTATTAAAATCTTCATAACCTTTGAAATCCCATTTTTTATTTTTTTTCCTTTTACTGCAAAATCTAATCTTTTGCATATTAGCGCATTATAACTGTAAGAAAGGAATATTTATCCTACGGAAATTTATTTCAGACATTTTTATGAAAAAATCTTAGTGTATAAGAATTGATAAAGCTCGCTCATATTTATTTTTACTCACCATATCACCGTACCCAACTGTTGTCATGGTGACAATCGCCCACCAAAAAAGCTGAGGAATGCTGCTAACATCTTTGTTTGTATTCTAAAATAAAATTTTAGTTAGCGATTGCATTGTGGTGGAAATGATGTCTTTATTTTTCATAGTTTCATGGTTTGTCAGAGTTAATTAAAAAGGTAAAAAATTTATTTCTAGCTAATCTTCTGTTCACAAAATTGAAAAAAAAAAAAAAAAAAATTAAAAATCAAAGAATAGTTACCAGTTGTAAATTTATTTTAAATTTAATATTTTATGCGTAACTTTGCATGGCCTTACCTTCTCTAAATAAAAGACGAACGTGGAGAATATAACCATCGGTATTGTGACCAGCAATGCTAACAGCATCAATTCTTTCATGCTTGCCTTCAAGGTTTGTGCAATCACTTGCATCCCACTTAATTGCTTGAAAAACCGAAATAACCTGAATATACGGATGAGTCGTGATACGAATAAGAAATCAAGCATACCTATAAAGAGTTAACAATCCATCAAAAACATTTAAGAAACACCAGTTGGTTTGTTTGACAGAAAGCTTTTTATTCTATGTTTATATTTAAAATAAAATCTTCGGATTATTTCAATTACATCACAAAATGTCAGTTTAAAACCGAAAAATATAAGGGATGGACTCTTTTTTTATCGAAAAGCTATCTTAAAAAATGGAGTTAAAACTTATATACAAATAAAAATTAGACCTATAAAAATTTACTGATTTTAAGTTACTTTCCTAATTCTGAATCATGGTTAGACCACGGTTCTGTTGACTATAAACATTTTGCTGTCAGGTGTCATTCTAAAATTTCCCCACCTTATATTTTGGCTTAAGAGTACATTTTATTGAATTTAATTTTCATGGCAGTTTAATTTCATAAATGCCAAAATTTTTGTCTTTAGCAGCTTGAAATTTTAAAGAAATTTCTTTGAATTTGATTTTGTAGATTTCAGGTTCCAGGAATCTTTTAACGAGGAATATTCAACTATTCCAATCTACTCTGCGATGTATCACATAAATCAAATAAGAAAGATTCGACTGTCCAAATCATTTGCGTATGTATCAAATAAATTAATCTTAAAACTTCATAAATTTACATAACAATGCTGGAATCATTTTGATAATCGATAATTTAATTCCAAGGATCCCAATCTTTGAAAATTTCTGCAAAAAATCAATTTAGCAGGAGAATAATTTATTACTATTATTTCAAAAATCAGTTTTTGGTAACTTGATTTAGAGGAAAATTTTTTCTGCGAAATTTAATTATTTAATTAGTATTTTTTTAAGTTGGTCGGTTAGACCAAGGAACCATTTGCAAGGTTAGATTTACCATTTGCAAGGAAATAATGTTTAAGTGTACAATTGGTTTCCCTGTCCAGAATAAAATAGAGAACATTTACTTGATTCATTCAATAGATTGATTCCATTGAATAAATATGTGCTATTAAAAATAAAACTAATAAAAGTTATATTGGTGTGGCCACAATATTATTGGCTACACTTTTGATGGGGTTTGAAATACCTGGTAATTTACAGACAAAGGAGCAGTTTAAAATCTTATAAATTTTATAAAATTTATTATTGTATTCAGATTATTAAACAGTGCTCCAAAAAAGGTTTTGTGCCGGACAAAACTTGTTACATACCCTCATTGGTTAAGAAGGCAATGTAAAATTGAAGAGTTGATATGAGATCAACATAAGTTAAAACAGAAGAGAAAAACAATTTGTAAGATGGACAACACGCAAGGCGCATGATGAACTCTAAAGTGAACACGCCACAATATATACGTTCGAGGAAGTCAAATAAACCCTGATGTTCTTTGAATTCAGGCACTGTTTGTAAGCAAAACGTTGTTATTGACATTACGATCACCAACATTGAAATGATTGCAACTCCCTAAAAGAAAATTTTAGAAAATACGTGCTCTGTCTTTTTCTAAAAATCGATATGACACTTCGATCTTTCTTAAAAGAAAATTCGATCTTAAAATAAACCCATAAATTTTCAAACATTTTGACTGGACTTATAATAGGATCTAACTTTATGACCATATAGCCAGCCAAACATGGTTCTTCTTTTGTTAATTACTTAAAACGTAAGGCTTTCAAACATTAGTAGAATGTTTATCATGAAACAGCAAATAATTTTAATTTTAGTTTCAAGAGAAGAATATTTTGATTGGTTAACTTTAAAGAACGCTTGAAAATGACTTTTGATTGATCGGAAATAAATCATCGCAGAGGAATCTGGGTACAACTCGACTCAATCCTTATGTAATTGTTGATTTTACAAAAAAGATTTAATAGCTGGTAACCAATAATAATTATTATTTGATGATTTTAAAATTTTCATAGGCATTCTATATCGAAAAAAAAAAAAACATCGATTTTAAGTTTTACGACACAAAAATATTAAAATCTATATAAACAAACTTCTATCAATATTTAAGAACGAAAAATATTTAAAAACGAAATTTTATATTTTTTTCAAAACTTTTTCCTTCATTTAATTTAATCAGGCATAAGAAATATCAGATCTTTTTTTCAATTCAATCAAACTCTTTGAATTCGTAATTTATTCCCTGCATGTTTCAAAGCACTTTAAGCGCAGATATAAGTAATAATGACGTACTTGAGCGTATCGCGATGAAAACGGCTTTTCTAGTGTTGCCCATATTTTTGGACCCAGAAATTTAAAAGCCTCTTCCCAAGATTTATCTTCCCAAGTCGTTTCTTCTGTATTACCTTCGTAATACGTTACCATTCTATCGAACATTTTCAAGTTTTTATGGGCATCTCGGTGCTGAGTGTAATTTCCCCAACAACACGGCTCCATCATCATCTCATCTATTCCCCAGAAGACCAACTCCTGGAAAAATTATCGAACAAAAATGAAAAAATCAAATTTTTTCACGAAATTTGCCTTCGCAATAATATTAGTAAGTAAGCAAGTCAACTTTATTTAATCTTGGGTAAAAAATACATTTAGCCGTAGATGCCATACATTATAAAACATAATAATACTGATTAAATCTAACAACATAAGTATAAAAAATAAACGAAAAATGTTAAAATGCAAAATTATGACCAGATTTTACTTTCGCAGTAAATGTTATCCACTGCTTTGAAACTTTCCTTGAAAGTACTAAGAGACTGAAGTTCTTTTATATGACTAGGAAGATTATTTAAAACCATAATTCTTCTGAACCTCAGCTAGTTTATCCCAAGGGTGGATTTTGCTGTAGGTAATAAAAGAGATTTACCTTAATTCATGTGGTGTATTCTTATTATGTACATGCATATCCCACATGAATTCTGGATTTAGACGAAGCACGGATTTGTAAACTTCAGTGAGTAGAGTCCAGAGATTTCTCTGATGAATGGCAGCACTATTTGTAATTTCAAGCAAAGTTTCAAAACTTATACTGAAGTCGTTCACTACTGCCCTTAATGTTCGTTTGCAAGTGTTATTTAAAAGACTGCTACATTCATTGCCTCAAAACATTCAATTGAGGGGACAATTGTTAAAAAATTTAAGATCTAAGCAATGATTTGGCTTTATTTAAAGTCAAATGTTGTCTAATTCTTAGAAGGCCTTTGACTTTATTGTTATCACTTCAAAAATTAACCTCATTGCTGGAAAGTATTTATTAAAGTAACTTGTTTGGCTGTTTAATAGAATATAAATATGGACATTTAGGGTGAGGGTTTCCTCAAAAAAACTAGTGGTGGAGTTTTTACCTTAAATTCTGACTAGGTTAGAAAATTTTGAAAATAGAAACTATGTCCTTCTCAGGGAAACCTCCGTGTGCCCAGATTTGGGGTTGAAAAATAGTTCAATTGACTTGCGAGCTTGAATTTTGGAAATATGTAAAATATATATATATTTATATATATAGTGTGAATGTGTGTATAAAACTTTTTGTTGACATGCAGTCCAAGCAAAACAACAAAGGGTGGCAAGGCTAGGCGTAACAAATTGTCTGTCATAACAATATTTCCATTGTGGTCCCTTTCTAACAACCATAAACACTAAAGAAAAAAAAAACAAAAAACAAAAAAGAAAATGTAATGCTTATAAAAAATTTTATGATTTAGGGTTTCTGAGAATGAATTTTTAAAAACCACCACTAAAGGCAAGAAGTTTTGGTGTCCACCAAATTTAAAACTTTTACATAAATGAATCATTAAACAGAAAGCCTGAAAAATTATGCGATAAAAAAAGAGGCTAATAAGAAAATTCCACTAGAATTGTACCTTTTGTGGTGTATTATAGCCTTTAATATACTATATTATATATTCCAAGGATCTAAGAATGTTTTCATTGATTTCGTCCCTATATATAATGAAATTATTAGTTGTTTCAACTTCATTAGAAAAATTAATTCATACCAACGCACCTTTTAATAACAGAACCAGTGTAGCTCCTCAAGTTTGTCCCCAGCCTTCAAATGCTGTTGCGCAGAGTCACTCTTTTGTTTTTAAATACTTTAAAGATTTCAGACATATTATTTAAATGTGCTTTACTGCAGAATTACCAAAAATGTTAAATTAATGCTTTGGATAAAGACTTTAAATACTTGGTGTTAAAAAGAATTAAGTTCTAGCAATCTAATCATAGAATTAATTTTAAATAATACCTATTAACTCATCTCAGTGTTTAATGTAATATACAAACCAAGTATTTGGCTAAGTTACGATGTTTGTTGGGCGCGCTTCTATAATTTAAATTTAATTGATCGGTTTCTTTTACTTACATTTTTTATGAAAAAGTACTTCATCGAGTTTTATCATCTTCAAAGTTTTTTGCTTAGAACATTTTCTGTTTCTTTAAATTTTTATGTTCTTGTCAATAACATAAAGCAAAAACAAGAAAAGTCCCACGATTGGTGCCTAAGATTGACTCCATATTACATTATTTTCTTATCAAATGGCGTGTAAATTTTCTTGAAAACTGCTTGTCCTAGCTAAAATTTCACAACGAGCACGAAAAAAAGTTGCTGCAAAGCTGAAAATAAAGTCTGACAGAGATTTAACAGGTTTCCGATAAGCCGTTGTTAAAAAATAATATTTTTTTTAAAGAGCTGATAAACGAGTAAACTTTGATCTTTCTCTATTGGAGAATGCTTTCTGCATCGATTGAAAACGTTTTCGAGTTTAAAAAATGTAATTGGTATATAATAATTTGGTATATAATATAATAATACGCATTATCGAAAGTAAATAATGGTATCCGGAAAATTGCTCAACAAGAATTCCCCCCAAGATGCCGCATCGATTCTTCTTTTTGCAAAATAGCAATGAATTTCCAAAAATTCGGATGAAAAGTGACCTTGAAAGGCTCTGTGCTAGCCTTCTATGCTAATGTTAGTTCTCGGTAACTCGTCGTCGCTTCTGTAAAACATGTTCCAAAGAATCTGCCTAAACAAGCTTCTTCAAAGTAATCTAACAAATCGTCGACAGCGCTGTTGTAAAGGTTTCTGATTTCAATACATAAATACATTTGATGATGCAAATATAAAGATTCTATTTAAATCACCATCTCCACTTTCAAAAATCAAAAAAAGATCACCATTCGCCGTTAACTGAAATTGATTTGGAAGTACTGGTATTGCAGTACGGTCGGCCAGTAAATATGGAGCGTTTCTTCCTTCACGAGTACGGAGTATATTTTAACAGCAGCATATTTAGATATAAGAATATTTCAACATTTGATTTAAAAGAATATCGTTCTTATAATTTGTTATCCAATATGAAAAAAACTGGGTGGAGAATAGCTGGGAGTGCGGAAAGTGGCGAAGAATTGGCGATAAAACAAGCCCCACGTGTATGGAAATTTATTAAGCCTGAGTGCCTATTCGAGATCCAATATTATGCACACCGTAGTATTGCGTATACATTAGATATGTTTACTAAGAATTAATTCAATAATTCCGTTGTTAAAAACCCTGGTTATACTCCTCCTGTATTGAGGGCTTTTTTCAAATGGTTGCTTTCTGGAGAAAGAGATCTACATAAAATGCAATAAATGAACAATGTAATGTAATAAAAGAACGATATCAGCCCATTCACTATAATGGTATCGCTCTTTCTTGAAGACGATCAGACAGTAATAACCAGGTAATTTCTTTTTTTTTACCTCAAGTACTCATTTTCCAGGTACTCATTTTGTTTGGAGAGTAACTTCACAATATAAATCCCGAGTACTTTTCTTTTTTGTTACCAAAGAGTAATCGTGGGGAGCCAAAAAATTGCCAAGACAATATTTCTAGAAGGGCCCACGTAGCGGGTCTTGAAGTACTTAAAACGCTTATTTGCTCCTATGAAGTGTGCTCAATCAAACAACCCGACTAAATTGAGCTAGTGTTGCATTACGCAATGAGTTTTGCTCAGAAAAATAGAATGTAAATTTCCGCCAGAGGTGGGAATCGAACTCCGTAGTCAAACGTCCTACCACTGTGCCAACCTTGCTAGTTTGGACGCTAACTTCGCAATATAAATCCCGGGGCAGCTGAAATCATAGAAATAAGTTCATTCGCAAAAAATAGTCGTGAAATAAATTTCTTTCTACTCTCAAAGATTATCTGCTTCTGAAATTTATGCCTCTTTTATTTATGTCTTTGGTCCTTACTCTTTAAAGGACGGAGAGTATATGGACTGTGTTTTTGATTTCGCCTAAAATTTGTCGCAGAATATTTATTTTATTTATAAAACATTAAATCAACTGTTAATGGATTAATACCCCCACAGTCGTAGCCTCCGTTAAATGCTGTCTTTTGATAGGCTAGATTTGATAACATCTCCCGTCCATTTGGATACGTAACGTCCACCTTCATATCGGAAAATTTTAAAGTATCAATTGAAATTACTTTAAGCACTGCCACTTCTAAGAGCCCCCGGTTATGGCCACTCCATCAGCCCAAGAAAATTTCTTCAGTAGGAAAAAATTAGCTAATTAGGTTATTGTTATTATGTCAGCAAATAACAAGGTGTTCATACTAATCTATCGAAGGATATTCTACCCATGCTTTATCTCGATAACATTGATTTCATGGCTCTTGACGGGAAAAACACAACGCATACTTTGCAACTTAGTATTTTTTAAAACCGAATTGCTCCATTAGCTGCAGCAAATCTGTGAGAATAAAACTTCAAGCATGCAGAAGGTAGTGCCAACTTTGATAGAAAAGATGTTCAACACCTCCATAGCTCCCATTAGTTACATGGGTCGCAATTAAGTCATTGCGAATAACTCTATAGCTTTGGATAACATTAACTAAATCCTACAAATGCCCTTAAAACACCATTGATACGTGGCCCAGCGAGTAGCTACAAACCCATATATACTGCACTGAAAAAAGCGCAAGGTATTTCGACTTGGACGGTGGGGAAATCTGCAAAAACTATATTTCTAGACATTGATCTATATGAAAAGTGTTACATGTTAGTAAACACAAATAAAGATCTCAGAGGTAGATGCATACTACGTCTTGGGGAGCTACATGCTTATTTTCCTAGATTCAATTGCAATTGCAATTGGGAATCTTATTACTTCATTTGGAATTGATGGTGCGTGGTTGGATGCCGGATGTTATGACAGTGATTGTCTTTTGCGAAAAATACTTGAATGTAAAGCTATGAAGCGAGCACTGGCAGCACACGAGGCAAAGCTTATAGCTGTCAATATACTATTGTTTCGTGCAATGATGATAAATAATAAAAAATATTTTTGGGTGCATCAGAAAACATACATGCCGCTATAAATATGGCCTATGGAGGAATACAAGAAAACAACTTAGGTTCTTTGACGGCGGCTTTCTCTTTCTTTTCTGAAGAGTTACAAGAATTGAATTTCAATCAGAAATTTTAAGATTTTGAAGAAACTACGAGTCAAAATGTACAATACAGATCTTTTGCAGTCTACAGAAACATGGGGAAACAACTTCTCACATTTATTGATGCTTCCCGTTCCAGAAAATGGAAGTTATACTTATTATCTGCGGAATATATGATGCAAGATTATATAAATATGGACTGAATTATATATAGAAGGGTGTGGGAAGTTTATATACCAGATATGAAATTATTGGAGATAAGTGATCCAGATGTATGGAATTTATTTAACGAGGGCCGTTTCAGTGTCCATAAAGGCGACATACCATATACTGCGACCGGTTCTGACCACGCGGGATAACAAGTTATTCGTGACGTTAAATCAAGAGGTGATTTGAAAGGAATAAACCGCAGTGAAAATAGTAGAAAGCGCATAGTTCTCGCATCACCGTATCTGTCCAGTATTTCCGATAAGATGTCTGATCTTGGAAGAATTGCAAATATTTCACCAAACCAAAGGCATCACCAGTTCACAAGAGCATACGTGTTGTAACAAAGGAAAAATATTCTCTCCTTGACACAAAGTAGCGCAAAAATTAGACAATCACAAGTGTTTACAAATACGAAATTTTATCACCAGTCAAATATCCCTAAATGAGATTGCGAAAAATATTATTGACTGTGAGAGGAAAGGTGTTGTGCTGTATAAAAAATTTATCGAAGAGAGATTACAACGCGATTGCTCTGTAAGTGTCTCTGTACCAATGAAAAAAGTTAGCCTGATAATCTTCAAAAATTTTGCTTGAACAAAAAGCTGTAAATAAAGGATAGATTCGTGGAACTCGGTCAAACCTGTAACCTCTTCGCAAAATGGGCTATTTTATTTCAGTCAAGAGATATTGATATGGGGTTTTTAATCGGTACACGTGAACTAACAGTCGTTCCAAAAAGATTATTTAACGCGGACGGTACACTCAATAGTGGCGGTGGTTGGAAATCAAAACTGATGTCGGTGATAATGAAAGTAGAAAGCAGCTCGACCATTTCATAGTTAGATAAAGTAAATTGCGTGGCAATTGATTGTTTGTGTCTGTTGAACCAAGTGAAAAGAGAGCCGTGGGTCAAAACGGGGTGCGCATCTGGCAACCGATTTTTGTCATAAGATCGATAATCTGTCGAGGGGATGCTCTACAGTCATTCTAGTTTTCGACACTTATAAAAAAAATCTTTGAAAAAGTCCAAAACACTAACAAAAGATTCCACATGAATATAAAATTATTGCCACAACAAACATTTCCAGATTGACAATGCGAGACATGTTATCACATGATAAAACAAAAAAATCTCTAGTAGAACTCCTGCTTAACTGTCTTAGAGATTATTCGACATCAAGATCAATTCAATATGTTATCGCTGGTAATAATCATACATTTGACTCAAACGATGGCGGCGATACCAGTGGTAAATTTAATGAGAAAATAAAAGTTTTGTTTGAAATTATTTTAAGATCAACTCGGTGACGATATATGTAAACAAGCTCAAGCTTACCAAGAAATTGTCAACGAAGATGTCCAGCCTCAATTAGAGAAATTTATCTTTAGGGGATACTCTATGAAACAAGCTGCGATAACTGAATTGCATGATAAGAGATGGACTCTTTTCAAACGATCTGCTACTGAATGTCAGAAACTTCCACCCAGGAGAGGTGCATTCAAAAATCACTTACTCGGAGCTCATCACAAAGTTAAACCAGTGGACTAACACTAATCAGGCTAAAATGTCCGTCTAAATGCTGTAAATGTTCGAAGGAAGGCCAATCATATACGGATTTTTACAGATGTGGTTAGATATGTGAGAACATTGATTTTACTTTACACCAGACGATTGGACAATAAACTAAAACTGAAAGCGATGATAGTAGAGATTGAATCCTGTATTATCACCCTCATGGATGTTCTGTGATTTAGTTTATCATTGTTTAACAATTTCTATTTTTTTAAAGACCCAATCAGGTTGATGACTTGTTGAAATGTTATTTTTATCGTTTACAGTAAGTTCGTTTTCTCACGCTCTCATATTCTCTGTTTCCAGTTATTGGTGATTCAAAACTATTTTCTGATTGATTTTCAATCAAATGATATTCACTGTTATAAATATTCAATGCTATAAATATTTAATGTTATAAATATTCAATGTTATAAATCTATATGTTCTGCTCATAAGCATACTTAATCTTTTTAAACACTCTTAGAATTCAGTTAAGTTGAGTGTGAACTTTTGAGTTAACTTGATTTGACTTAAAATCCTGTAAGTACATCATCTAAAAGCCAAAAATCGATTGGCGCCATTTCCGGATTCATGGATTTTGTAAAACTCATGCGTGAAAGCAAAACACTTATTCTCTCAATATTTAATTTACAAATCAAATTTAACAAGATTTTGTAACAAAAGAACATGTGTCATTACTCAGCACTTTTCTACTGCGTTTATTTTACTTTTACTTTTCGTTAATAGAAATTCACCTGGATACATGTCTGAAGTCTTCAAAACCAGCTTAAGAACAAGGAATTCCTACCAAAACTTGATAAACCTTTCAGAAAAACTAACCAAGTTCAAAATTCTATCTCTTATATGGGGTCCCTCGATATGGAACAATTTAAGAGTATCCACGAAACCTAGCAACAATATTAATTACAGTAAAACATGATGTGAAGAAACATTACTTTGCAAAATTAAAACAGAATTACGATTCTGGTTTAATTAGATAGAAATTAAATACGGCATATTATATTATTTATATTTATATTAAATAAATAATTATATATTTGAACAGACCACCTCCTAGCCATCGAGGGACCACAATGAAAATAAGGTATTGGCTTTTCTTGTGCTTATCACTGCTATCAGTACCGGCCCCGTTTTATACAATATTGTTTTATATTTAAATTTTTATGTTGTTTTTTTATTGATAGTGAACATCATTAATATTAATATCATAAGGAAAAAAATATAAAGTCTTCTTTTAAATAAAGATCTTTGTGACTACCTCTAAAACATCATTTTTTGACCATTCTTTGCTATCAGACTAAAATCCCTCTTCATCAATTAAAGATTTTGGTCAAAAAATAAGAGATTAAAGTTGAATTTTTTCACAATAATCATTTTCTCGACCAAGAAAAAGAAACCAGCAACTTATCACACTGCAAAAACCAATACTCTGACATCTATAAAAACAGAAAAAAAAAAAACAAAAACTACTGCTAGCTCAATTTCCCACTAATTATTATCAGTAAAATGTGATCCTGGATTATTTGAAATACTATTTCTTCTTTAGGCGCGCGGCTATATAAACTTAAAACAGACATCGGTTTTAAATATTTTTAATGTCTACTGTTATTAACAAGCCACGTGGTTAGTTTGCTGGTTTGTGTTATAATTTTATTTAGATGTATAAAAAAATAAATTTAGTATTTGCGTCGGTTTTTTCAATTAATCCTCTTGAAAATATTTTTGCTTTTCAGAAAACAGTTCTTTTTTTTCATTTTATTTCAAATTTCTCAAGTTAATAGTTCACATAGATTTCTTTGATTAGTAAAATTTTAAATATCATACCTACATTAAAGTACAAACACTGTTTTGCAAATCTATTAAGTTCTGTACTGTTCATCACTTTGCAGATGACAGTAACTTATTATGCATTAATAAATCTGCCAATTACTGTGCGTTAGTAAATCTGCTAAGATGTTGTTTAAAAGAATGAATTTCAATCTTCGGTGTTTAACTGATTGGTTAAATGCTAACCTTACCTACCGCCTGAAGTGTTACAAAAACTGAGTATATTGTTTTCAGAAGCCCCAAAAATCCTTTTAAAAAATTATGAAATAAAGTTAAAAGAAAACCATTTACTTCCTTCTTCGCATATAAGATATACTTTTGTTATTGTTGATGAAGATTAAGCAAGGAAAACTGACATGGCAAAGTTCAGCAAAAAGCTAAATAGAGCAAACAGTATTTTATCGAAAATTTGACATTACGTCGATGAAAAAACCCTTAGAAAGAAGGCTGTGCGTTTGTTTATTTGCATTTCACGTAAACTATTGCTGTGAAATCTGGGGTGAATGTGCTAATTCTCATCTAAATAAAATACTCTCAATACAAAGATCGTCCCTTAAAATTATAAATCTTCGGTCTGATATTTCAATAGCTTTTTCTAAATTCAAAATACCTATATTTTCTGATACTGTTAAGTCTTTAAATATTATGTTTGTTTTTGATTCTTTACATTCAAAAACATTCCTTTCTTGCATACCAAAATTTTTTAATGAATGTCGAAGCTTTCATAAATATACTT
>JAUZNK010055749.1:0-15427 GCA_035046665.1 Euphysa ruthae
ATATATATGTATATATAATTATGTATAATTCGTAAGTATACAGTATACAACTTATTTTTTTAACATATTTTTTATTTGTTTAATGACATTTTGATATCTAGAATTGATATTTCATTTATATGAATAATTTATTTTGCATAAATACATCAAACAACAATTTCTTTAAACAGTGTTCTTAATAGAATATAGTTGCAATTTTTTTATATTTGTGGTTTAACTTTTATTTTTCGTAATCTTGGACAGGCATCAAACATGAGTAATTATAAAATTATCAAACTATATAATCATACCTTGGTCTATATTTCAAAGAAAAAGCGTTTAGAGTGCTATAATAATTATTTCGTAGCTTTAAATGTGATTATTTTATCAAATTAAATACCCCTTCCTTTTTATACTAGTGGTTATGTGAGGTGATATTTTATGGCAAGTTATGTTGTTATGATACAAATATAGAGGTGAGGGCATATATAAGGATCAAATATAATTACATTTATTCTGGCGTTTTCGCTGAAGAACGAAACTTTTTTGATTTGTCATTAATCTATTAGTAATTCTTTAAGTAAAATAAACACCCTTTTATCCTACCCCTACAGTGCAGTAAAGGAAAAAAAAAATATGCATCTCGTAAAGATTATAAAAACCTATATATAAGTTTTGCACCTATTTTTTTTAACCCCTTCTATCCATTTTTTTTTCTTCATCTTGCCCATGCGATCTATAGCAAATTCATTTGCCAGCATGCCTGCCTGCGCAAGCGCACACGTCTCTTTGAGAGGACTGGTCTTACAAAAACTGAGAGATCTTGATTGATATTGGATATTGAATTTGGTGACATTAGACTTGAAGGATTGGAGATCATAATCCAAAGGAAACCAATCAGAAGGCAGAGAAGTTCCACAAACGAGCAGTATGTGGAAAGAAGCTTGATGAATAAAACCTTGTGTGCAATTTAGGAGTGCCGGCCCAAAGATGGCAGCAATATTAAATACGTGGTAGAAAGTGTTGCACCTGAAATAGAGATCTAACCTTCATGGCACCATTAAACAGCACAGGTGGATGGAAATGTGCTCTAAAGTGGTTTATGAAAAGAAGCTTTGTTTTTAAAGCATTGCCTATTCAAGCCTATTCAACAACAGTGCTTAAGATCATCTTCCAATTTTACTGTAAATAAGATGAGAGAAAAAAATTTTACTTCAAATTGTATTATACTGGAAGATCTTTTTTCAGGTGAAATTGATATGGAAAACAAAAAGTTTTCTGTTTCAAAATCATAACTTCAAACAAGTCATTTGATATGTAAAATTCAATTTACACGTATTTAACTTTATAGCACACAAGTTTGTGGTTAATTATTTTAATAGCAACATGACATGACATGAAGTTTTTGCACAGATGAATAAACAATAATGAAGAATAATTTCTTTTGAAATTAAACTTCTGGCGTGTATAGCAGTTTTTCGAATAAGGGTAAGTCTTTGATCCCCCATTCTTCAATGGACCTGAGGTTGTTACCTCTCCTAGAAATAAGGAAGAACTTTCTGCTAAGCTGTTTAGTAGTAACCCACTCTGAATGATTCTAGACATGTAACCAATACGTTGCCAACAAGTTACCTTTTTTTTTATAGTTTTTCAAACTTTTTTCTTCTTTAAAATGCTATAATTTCTTGAATAAAAGTAGTTATTCAAGCTTAAGTAAAGAAATTTATTCAGTAGTAAATATCTGTTTTTTCAATTTTCTTCATGCCTTTTTCCTATTTTGATGAAATATGCTGCTAATTTTTGTGATTTTAAAGAATTATATTTTTTGAGTAGTTATATTTCTTTTGATACACAGCGGAGCTTTATATTTTTTGAAATTTTTAAAGATGTGCTTTAATATAATCGTATTTTTTAAGAAGATACTTTCACGCCAACAAGCAATTAAAATATTTAATAGAAGTATTTTAATTTGATTCAATTAAAGAATTTTTTATGGAATACTAAAATTTATGCGATAGATGGTTATATGGATTAGTTCACTTGGTGTGTGTGTAGGTTGATTCCTTCAATTTGATTATAAGGATGTCAGAAGTTTTACTTTAAATTTAACATGTCTATTATAGCAGAAGAAATTACTTGAATTTAATTTATCAATAGAATGCAAACGTTTATTTTACACTATTGTTTCAAACTATTCGAAACACAAACTCTTCATTTGCGTTTTCTTACATATTATATTAGTTTTTCATTATCATGTGTCCAGTCTTTGTTTTTGTAATTCTGGTTGCGTTTTCATTTTTCCAGTGAATATCAATTATTGACTTTAAAAATTACTTTTAAAGCACCAAATATAAATAAATTAATTAATTGTTTTTGTTTTTAATTTTATGCTTTTTTACTTTCAGTTTTGTCCATTTGACATCATCGGTTATATTTTTGTACCACGTCCTGGATTTTCAATTGTTCATCAATTTGAACGTTTTAAATTTTGGTCTGAGGAAATTTCCAATTGTTATTTGAATTTAAGATCATGCAGTTAAGTTTTTTACCTACAAAGCTTTACTTGGTTTCTTTACCATGTGTCATGATTGAATCGAATGAGATAAAATGTAAAGAGTTCAGTCATATGCTAGAAGTCAGATTTCTCTTTGATGCTTAAAATTTTGTCTTGATTCCATTAATTTGTGTAAGGTTAGTGAAAATTAAAATGTAAAAAAATGTCTAGACTGATTACATTTAATATAAAATTTTGTGACTACCCAGGTAAAGCATTGAAAGAAAACAAACAGTTAATTAATGAATTGTTTTATTTCATTTGTAAGATAACTGAAAAGATAGTTCAGTAACTCTATTTAAAATTTTCTGATTTGTTTTAAATAAAAAGTTTTAGTTTAAATGTATTAGAAAATAATACGCAAATGATCATCGAGGATCTTGCCAATCCTAGTATATTTTTTTAATTAATATGTGTTAGCGGGTTAGTAATTTCAGATAACATCTTGGGTGTAATCTGTTTTCCCTATGAACTAGCCTATAAATTTCATATATAAAAATTTAAAAAAATGTCTCTTATCTTACAAATCTTTCTTCACTTATGTTCTTATTTCAGATTCAGTGAAGATGAACAAGAAGAAATATTTAAAGTGAATATTGCTCATTATTGCTAATACTTGCTAAAATTTAGAAATTTTTGACAGAACTGTCAAATTTTAAAACACTTTGTAAATAATTAAATTTTCTCCAACAGAAAAAATATCAGTGTTTATTTCATTGGGATAAAAAATTTCAAATACAGATGGCGTTATAAAAGAAGTGATTTATATTTGTTAGTAAATAATCAATTTTTCTGTTTGAATTTATTATTTCTTTTACTTATATTATCAAATTAATATTAATTAATATTGTACATTTTAATATGAGCGTTAAATGGATATCAAAGATGATGGAGGGTGATATTTTTTTTCTCATTATATTCAGGCCTAATTTTTCACTAGAATTACATTATTGGAAGAAATCTATTTTCTATATATTTCCTTAGGTAGAAGGATGCTGACAACCGTTCAACCATGAATCCACACGGTTTTATTTTGACCAGATACTCTCACATATTAATCAACCCTTGTGATGCTGATCATTTTTTCGGTTACCTTCTCTGAGGAGTGAGGATTTTTTGAAAGAAAAAAATCAGCCTACTTAATGCATAATGAAATATTTTAAGATCTCTGGGAATTTAATGAGGGTTTCGTTCCCTTAAATTTCTAATACAAAATTTTATTTCCATTTGAAACAAGAATAATAACTAATCAGCTGTACAAATAATTTCAAAAATTTACTTGATGGTAAAGTCAGAGACCTTCTGGATCTTTTTCCTTACAATAAGAAATTATTGCATATAAATTAGTATGTAGTATGTAAGTTGAACTATGTATATTTCCATAATTTTTATTAACTTTGATGTTATTGATTTGTATAAAAAAAGAAGAAGACAAATCTTAGAAGCCCAGAAAAATCATAGTTAAAAAAATTTTTTCTAACGAAATGTATGGTTTTTTCAAATACAGTGTAGGTATTATGTGTAATCTGTTCAAATGGAATGTTAAAAAGCAATTTTATTATTTTTTTTAGTTTGGGTGTCAATTTAACAAAAAAATATTTTTACATTTTTTAATTGTATTTCTTCTTACTTTGGGGATTGGGGGAAATCTGGACAAGTTTTGGGAATTTTTTTTTTTTTTTGCTTGAATATTGTCATGTTATATATTGACAAAAAGCTGTTATTAAAGTGAGCAGAAAACCTAGGTCTGGAAAACCTAGGTCTGGGAATAAATTAATAACGAGCCACAAGCCTTGAGCGTTAGTCACATGACAAAAGATTTAAGTAAAAAATGTGTAAAAATAGTTATTCCAATGACAAATTGGTTACATTTTTTGAAAAAATATTGAATATCTTTATAAACTATAATTAAAAACTGTAATATACATTATAAATAAAAATGTTTTTATGCATGATAAAAAGATTTTATATTAAATAACCATTAATTATTATTTTTTTAAAACAGATGGTTTATTAATAATCTTTTACAGAGAGACTCAACACCTCAAATCAGTGTGCACTAAACTGCAGTTGTACAAAAATAAATTTATTTTAGTGGTAATATAATAGGAAAAAAATGTAATAAAAATGTAATAGGAAAAAAATATAGTTCTTATTGCTTCAAAATTAAAATTTTTTAGCTAGTAACATTTTCTAAACACAAGTTAAAAAACATTTTATATTAAAAAATATAAATATATGTACATCATAAGTATATCTACAATCTATAATGTCAGGGTAGACCATCTGAACATTATTGTGCTAACATTGAGGATTGCTATACCCCTATTAAACATTTCGTCACTTTCACTACCGTCTGTTTCTGATTCAATCTCAGCAATTTAATTTACACAGTTTATATCCTCATTATTGAAACACTTGCACTGCTCAGTACACTATAAACTATTCTTACAACAGCTAAAGTTATGTAAACAACCACTTTTGCAGCCACATTTTATTGGGTTTATTAAAACCTTGGGAGCTGGTGGCATTTTTGTCATAATTGGTAGAAGAAGACCTTGCTCGTCTCTTTTCCACCAAATTCACATGAATCGTGTAACATGAGAAAATTTTTTGGTGATTTCTGCCAAATTGTAGCAATGTAGTTTGCTTTCAGAGTATGTTGGTGGAATGCACTTTTATTTGGCGGAAGTCTTTCCGCTTCAGCCTCCCGCTTTGAATAAATTTACCACCGTGACTCGTTGATACTCATGTATTTCTTGGCTTTATATAATGAACATATAAATTTGTTGAGTTTTTCTGGTACTTCGTTGATTTTTGAAGACCCAAGTTGTTTTAATGCATGGATAAGGAGTAGCAACGTTTCCAATGGAATACATATTAATAGTAATGAAAATCTTTTTTGATATCCTTGTGTTTTACTATATGCTTAGACTTTTTTAGCTTGGTACTCTGTAAGCTCGGCTTTTGTACGAATGTCAGATAAAAGGTCTTTTAGTAAAATGTATCTTATTACTTTAGAGTCTTGGATGTGATGCTGACTTTCCTTTGTTTCCTTCAACTCAAATTTTTTATTTAATGAGTGGTCATGGTAGCATAGTATCTATCTATTTATCTATCTAATTCATACTTTCTATTGTAATCTTTGAGATCAAGATCTGGACGACTTCTCAATATAATTATGAATTGTTGCAACAGTCTTCTTAATTCTTTTAGGTTTACTGTTTTATTCTTCAATTTGACTGCTAGTCAAATCCGAATTCACAAATGTTGAAATTTTTTTCCGCTTATTTTGATTGCATTTTGATAGTTTAGGATCTCCGTTTAAACTTCCTTCAACAAAGTTTTCACTCTAATTTTATAAGTATCTTAGTAGCAGTAGAATCGTTGATAACTTCATTTTTCTTAATGTTATACTTGTAATTTTTTGTTGAAATAAAAGGATTACCGTTAAGTTTGATAACTCAAGTTTTTTTGAGTTCTCTGTGATTCTTTTAGCTTTTGTAACTTTTAGTTCATGATTCTCTGTTCATTTAGAATGAATGTTAATACTGAAGATATCTGTCTTCAAACTTCTCGATAATTCTCTTCATTTCTGGTGCATTTTTGAAGAACCTTAACAGTGCATTTTTGTTTTGGGAAATTCCAACTATTCCACCAGATACTTTCAATATTCGGTTTTGCTGCTGTATGGTTTGGTGCAATGGATGTAAAACTAATATTGCATTTAGAGACATAGAAGTTTCAATTCATGTACTCGCTCCACATTGTTGGGTGATTTATTTCCGTGTGACGCATTGTTGATAAATAAAGTGATAATAAGTGATTCAGTTGCTTATAAATGGAGAACAAATTTTCTTTACCTTGTAGATCAGATATGAAAAAGAATTGCTTGAAACTGGTTGAAATATTTTATCAAAAGTAGTGGCATTTTATTGGCGCTAGCAGAAATATTTCTAGTTACGTGACAATCTTCTGAGAAAACCGAATTAAAAGCACCCACGTTCCTATAAACATTGTTTCCTCAGTTGTATATAGACGTAAAGATCCAGTCGTCCAGGCAGAATCAATTTTTAACTTTTTCGTGTGGCTGCTGAGTCATAACTTTGTAAGATAGTTTAATTGGTTTTGGTTCAGGTTTTTTATATGATTATATTTCAGGTAGATAAGATTGATTTGCAGAAAATTTCTTTATATTATGTCACATGACTAATTTAAAACGCTTGTTGCTGCTTACCAGTACATTTTTAGCCTGATGTTACTAAAAAATTTTAGTTCATATCAAAAGCTTTCCAAGGATTAATAATTTTTTTTTTTTAATTTACTCAATTTTATCCCAGTCCTAAATATTTGTAGTTTGAAATTTAAGAAATGTAAACATATTTTTTTACTTATTTAATAGCTAAACTTTAACAATAAGCAAGAAAATCGCTTTTAACATTCAAATCGAACAGATCATACAAAATTTTGTATAATGGCCTACACTAACAATCGACAACCGATTGAATATCAAGGGAAAACCTTTAGAGAACCTATTTCAATCAATAGATAGTGGTTTTGCGGATTCAAGGTCTCAGAATAGGCAATCTAGTGGTCGTTGGTTTTTTCTTAAGCTGATTGAGTATGTGTAGATACGTCTTATTTTACTTCAGCATTGCCAATCAATTATCTATATTAGATCCGGACCATAAGGGTTAAGGGAAGAGAACAATTTCTATTTTTAATTGGATTTTAATAAGTTCAGTTTATGTACGTTTAGCTCAGTTTGCTCATACATAGACTGAGCTGAACAGATTTGCTACCAGTTGTATAAAAACTGACTACTTAACATGTGGTAAATACCAGCTACTGAAATTCATTAAAATTTCCAGTTTACGATACACATTTACGATAAATTTTATTTTTTAATTTCATCGTGGAACCAATAGTTTTTTTTTTTTATTTTCTTATTTAGAAACATAAACATACAAATACATGCTGCTCATCTTTCTATTGTAGAAAATTTAAACCTATTGACAGGCAGCAGTAAAATCAAGTCAAAAAGAATAATGATGGATTTTAGAATAAATTTGATTGGTTTACTATAAATACCATTTTAAAAGAATGAAAAAAATGCAAAACGCATCATAAGATTATGATTTACGTGACAAAATTTGAATTATTAAAACACTCAGATGCTTTGATACAAACCAATGGAAAATTTAGAATAGATGAGTTGATTTTGATTCTACATGAAGAATCACCATATATTAATTTTAGTATGATAATGTATAAAACTTAATATTCATTTAAATATTTATTTTCAGAAAAGTTAATTAAATTAATTTATATTTTCATTCAAGGTGAAGGTTTGAAAATTTTTTGTGCAAGAGACAGTAAAATATTTTGTTAAATGAGATTACGATGTTTTGTTAAAGGTGTAAATGTCAGTAAAAAGTTTCATCGGATATGCAAGGGTTAATAAGATGTTTTATTAAATGTGCAAGGGCCAGTAAAAATTTAAAAAAAGGAATAATCTAATCTCCAGACCAGACCAAAAATGGTAGGTTAGGTTTGCAACGCCTGTTTAAGAAACCTTTCATGCCAATATCTGGTGGATAAAGCTGGTTTTAACTTTACTAACTGTAATTTCAATTCACCATAAGTCAAGGTTTTCTATTTAAGGGTAAAAAAACATGGATATTTATCTGTAATAAAAAGATTTTTAATTCAGATGGATGCTCTGGATATATCTTATTAATAATTTTTTAGCTAATATGAGTACGGAGATGCCTTTTTCTGATTTCTGTATAACCATTTTGCTGCTTGATGAAAGTAATCTATTGCTTTTTTTTTTTTATGATTTAGTTTCTTTGCATGGCAACAGATTTATTCAGTTAAAACAATGCTGTATCCTTGTTGCTTGTTTTAGCTTTCTCATGGTTGTCATGCTGAAAATCCAAACATTATGTGTTTTCGTAAAGCATTTCAAAGTGTATTGCTGATTATTTTTAATATATTCATTAGGGTTGGGTATTTTGCCGATGATGAAAAAAAGAAATCTAATTTCCATATTCTGGGTAACAAATCTCTCACTGAGGATTAAATGAGTGCTTATCTGAAAGATGTAATAAGGCATAATGTATATTTTTAACTTAAAAAAAGAAGAAATTTTGACAAAATGACAATTTAATTTGCTCCTGGTCTCTGAACAAAGACTTTTATAGTTTTACAATTTTCCCACAAAAAAAAATATAAATACATTTACTAGACAAAAACAGCAAACAACAGTATTGATACCATTTTTGACATTTTTGGAAGTCAGAAACGCTATGCTTTTATTTTGTTTTGTTCTTTTGGTTTTGCAGAACTTATACAAAGTCAAATGCAAGCTCATTCAATTAAATTTTAAAGTGTATTTTTATGTTTATGCAGTGTTTATATAGTGATTATTGTGTATAAATACACTCAATATAAAGAAAAGAAGAAAATGAGTTTCTTCTAAAATGACATGTTTTTTTAAAAACCATTAAAAAAATTTTTTTTTATTTTATTATTTCTTCATTGATATCTCTGCCTTGCTTATGTCACAATCTTATCACTACCAACCAAGTGAATTGTTTCAAGCTCTTCCCAATAAGACCTTGATCCAATTCACTACAGTTACAAATTAAGTGATTTTAATCAATATTCTTCCAATTTATTGTAGTTAATATGTTATAATTGTTATTTTTTTCTGTTTTTATTAAGTGGCAATATTAATTTAAAAACTGAAACCAGAGTTTAGGAATTTTGGTATTGTGATCTACAAATTTTCTTTTCAGCTATACGCTGCTTATATGCATGCAATAAATATCTAATATTGCTTTAGGACTCTTTGTATCTACAATGCCTACACTCAAAATCCCAGATGTTCTTGTGTCTGCAGATGGAAGTAGTAAAAAAGTTTTGACTGTTCCGGTTGTGAGGCAAAGGCAACGGAGAGCGTCAAGTTTTGATATGCAAAAGCCAAAAGCTCACAACCTTAGTCTACCCTCAAGTCAAAGTAGGCGTAAATCGCTCCCAGCATTAGGAATGCGGTCACGAGTGAGTTATAATTATTTTGTATAATCTACTTACACTGGTTTTGTAACCTGTTGTTGTAATGGATGTAAAGTTTTGCTTAAGATTTTTTTTGTGCATTACTTTATTATATCTTATTCTAAATTAGATTTAATCCAAGTGAACATGCAGTTATTTTGTTATCATACAAGTTTATGTTAACAAAATTTCATTTTAACCAGGTGTCTCTCATTACAGGTGTCTTTGTTTCTGTGACAGTTTTTGTTATTAGGGATGTGATTATTTGCCATGAAAAATATTCGACATATCTATAATTTTGCTTGTGTATATAGTTTTTTAAAACTGTCTAATAAATTTTGTTATTAGTTTGTTTTTCAAGCTTTTATGTTTATTATTGTATTGTTTTTCAGATTAGGCCATTCCGAACATCTGCACTTGATATTTTGATCAGTATTAGATGTTCTAGTTTAAAGAGAATTTCTATGGAAATTTTGTGGACTTTGAAATCTTACATGACACAATTATATATATTTTTTTTTTTACTTCAATAAGAATTAGGATAAGAAGCAGCTTTGTGCAAATAATTAAATCTTTGCAGGAGAGGAAATTATTTACATATTCCTTTGTTTGATTAAAATTTTAGCTCACTAATGCATGTTTAGTAGAATTTTCTGATAAGTTTTTGAAAATCTTTCAGAAAAATTGAATTGAATGTCATTTTTTATGTCATAATGACGTAATTTTTAAACTTTCCTATCCTGTGGTGGTACATATGATTTTCAAACATTGAAAATCATATGAAATTTGAAGAAATAAGAGACGGTTTGGCTTCTTGTTTGGAATTTTGTTTGATGTTTTCATTTTGAGAAAAATGTATATTTAGTTGAGTTTTTAAAAATTTGGTGGCAGTCTCCAACCAAAACTACCTGTTTTTAGTGCAAAAACAAGTACTTTGGGGGTTGTAAATTTAAAAAAAGCAGAAAATAATAATTAGGAGGCATTTCTATTTCCAATTACTTGCACTTCTTATGGCCAAACATATTTACCTGAAAATATCCTGAGCATAACTGTAATATGTAGTGACATTCATTTTATGCTATGGCTGAGCATTACTTAAACTTAAGCTGCTATTAATTTTAAACTTAAGACTTGGTGAAAGATTAAATAATTATGATTTCACAAGGGGTTTTTCTCAATAAGATTTGAGGGATGTAAACCACCAAGGATCATGCTCAATTACATGTTAACTGCTATATAGGATAATATATATATATATATATATATAGATATGAAATAAATAATTTAACCGTAAAAATGGTGAAAAACTTGTTTATTCATGCTAAATTACATATATTAAGTTATTAGTCAAACTAAACGATTTAAAATGCTAATTGTTTATATGCTTTGATGTTATAACCTTTTGTAGTGATAAATAATTAAATAAATAATTGAATTAAATAAATAATTTATAAGAGATAAGCTTTTGGTACTATTATTCTGACATTATATTATTGTGTTTAGATCAGTAGATTAAATATAAAAGGAGCATGTTATCCGGCAGTTAATTTAAGTACTAAAGAAAATCATTTTTAACGATTCTATTTCTTTGGCTAAAAAATTGTGATGTCAAATCTTTTGACAGTATAGGTTTTTTGACAACTAGAGGAAGTCCTTTCCGGACGTGTGGACGACAGTGAAGTTCATAAAATCTGTTTTCAAATGACGAATGCACTGTGTGAAACATTTTTAGGACTTGTGATGTTGATGGGTATTGTCCATAAGCCTAACATCAATATTTATTGGTCTACTGATGATTTGTATTGGATATCGATGTTTTAAAAAAAGATGGTACGGTAAGTTCCTACATTTCAACAACAACAGTGACCCAAATTATTTTCCTAACGATCCTGACAGAGATCAACTAAATAAAATTCTTTAATTTGATTAGAGAGCGCCTCTGAAAAGTTTACACTACTAGAAAAAACTTGAGCAATGATAAATCTCTCATACTGCTCAAGGGTATGTTGCATTTCTGTCAGTATATAAGGATCAAAAAAACAAGGTTTGGAATAAAGTTACATGAGTTTGAGTTGACTACTTCAAATGGAATAACACTTGATGTGTTAGTTTACTTAAAGTTTACACTTAAAAGCAGTGTGGACTAGCGGTAGCACATTTTCTGATGTTATTATATTTTAATGGGAAATGTTGTGAGTTCAAATCCATTTTGAGAACGAAAAAAAAAATTTTTTTTTGTTATCAATTGCTACCATTGCACAAATGGGAGCTTTAAATTGAGCCACTGCTCGATTCGATGATCTATAAGATCTTCTGAATTAAAAATTTCATAATGGAAAATCGGAAAATTGATAAACGAACTGGAATGTTTGATAATGATGACAAAAATTCTGCCATGCGATAAACAACTTCATGAAATCCAGGCCTTACATAAAACTTATTTTACAAAAAACTTGCTATTCATCTAATACTTCAATGCAGCTTAAATTCATACAATAACCACATAAATCCCCGTAACCCTTGTGTTTTAATTGGAGAAGATAATGATTCCACCAGGAAATAAAGGTAGCAATGATAGACAACACAAAAGATGTTGAGTGTGCTAGAAGCATGGTAAGAAGACCATAAAAGGGCACCCTTTGAAATAAATTTACGCTTGTCACTTCCCTCACAACCAGGTTTACATCCTTATGACTGTTTTGAAGCTTATTACACCATCTATTCTACTATTCTTTGAACTGATCTACTCTGTGAACTAATTATTCTTCTTCATCTGGTTCTAACTTCATCTGGTTTTAACTGTAGTTCTAACTAACTACATCTTAAGTTTTTATTGAATCATGTATTCTGCTATAAGTAAAAAAGGTAAACTTTCTTTTTACTTTTTTCGTACCCATTAGAAGTTTTTAAATGCAGTTAAAGTCAAAACCTTGTCTTTTTATGTCCTTTGAAATGACATTATTGGTCGCGAAATGACCTGGCAAAAAAAGAATGGTAAAGTTTAAAATTTACTGGCAAAAAAAATAAGGCCTCATTTTTGCAATTTTGATGAATATTTTTACTTCTCTATAGGCTTCATAGTAGAAAGAGGTCATATAACTGCTCTTAGCTCAGTCGTGAAAGTTTTAACAGGAAAAGTGGAGAACACAGCCTTCCTTCCACTTTCAGCTTGAAAATATCTACCTGCACTTGTAGCATTATGCAAAGTTTTGTTTGATATAAAATGTGGCTGGAATAAATGTAGCTACGAAGAAATCATTTCTGTTAACAGAAGAGGTCTGCTTCATTAAACCATAACCCCTTGTCTGTTTATATTACAACGTTTGGAATTCTATTTCTTATTGATTGATATGGTGGTTTTTTGATAGCAGTTGTGGGTTTTGTTTACAATTAAAGAACTAATACTAAGATTTGATGCTTATCTTTAATTTGTTACCAATTATTTTTTATTATTCATTTTTCATATAAATAAAATATGAATATGGTGTATAATATAAGAGATTTATGTTTTGTTTTTTGTTATTTTAGTGCAATAACTTATTAGCGCAGCTAGTAATAGCATGACTGACTATATGACTAATTGATACTACACATTTATTTATATGCTCATACAACAAAATCTTTAGGGAAATTTAGGAGCTCTAATGAAATGAAATGGAGATACTAAAATATGCTATTTTAACCCAGTGTGAATATTTTTAGTGTGTTGCTTTGTTTTTACTTTGTTAATTTTTGATAATATTCTGTGAACTAACTTTTTTTACTCTTTTTGGACCCTTAAGCTAACAGCAACCAATGAATATTAATCCATATGCGTCTAGTCGTCTTTCTACAGAATTACATCAAATTTTTTCTAAAATTTTAAAATGTTGCTATTTTATCCTTGTTTGAACACCAACAGATTCAGATTTTTGCCAAGGGTATTTTAAAAAAAAAATTCTTGCACGGTACACAGGCTTCTAGACATATATTTAGCTTCTTCAGAATTTTGGCATGTTGGTTATTTGAAAGGTAAATTGGCTCGCAGCCCCAGATCCAGTACTTCAGGTCACGCACTTCTTTAAATATGTTCAATGATAACGTCATTTTCAAATTTTTCTAAAAAAATTGTTCTGTTTCTTTTTCATTTATGTCAGGTCTGGCATTTTGAAAAATTTTACAAAGTCCCCTAAAGAGTCATATTTTTAATCTATAAATTGCTTTTTTTTAATTTTTTTTTTTCAAGAAAATTACGTTCTGATTCTGAATATAATTTTGTTTGATTCTAAAAAAAGTGATTTCTGATCACTTTTGTGCGATGATACAACGTGATCCAACAGAAATTTTATTTGATATTTCAATAAAAATTTAGCATGTTAGTAATTTTGAAAAAAATCGGCCCTATACCTAATTCCCTTGATGATTTTTTTTTTTTTTTCTCTAGAATTTATTTTTAAATAAACATAATAAGGGACTAGACTAAACTTATCAGGTAAATTTTGAGAGTGTAGTATAAAACTCCTTATGTTCATTTTCCTGTGATGTGATAAATTTTTATGATCAAGTGATGGAAACTCTTTTCTTTTATCTTCTAAAAGCACAGGTTAAATGCAATTATTCTTATCTGCATGAAATTTATGTAAGTTATTTAAAAGACAAAATTATTTTTTATCTGTGAGAGGAAGTAATTTATTAAAGACTAGCAGATCTTGGGCTCTCTGGACCCAATCTGCAAGGTTTGCCTTCGGCCCTTATTGCCATGTATTAGGAAAAAATTTTCTTGTACATAGAACTATGGGTAATAAAATTTTATTACTACATACTGAATTTAAATAATGTCTTTTGTTTTATATACATCAAGGTTTTTACAAATGTGCAAAAGAAAGAACACTTTCATAAAAAAATTATATAAAATAATTTCAGTGACCTTTTCAGATTTTAAATGAAAAAAATTTTAAAAAAAACACCTTTTTCAACTTTTTTTTTTTTTCTATGATTTTCTTCCGATCCTTTTCAGAAAGTTTTAGACTCATAGCCTTCCCCAGTACGGAGTGTAACATACATACATATACACGCAGAAACTTACTTTTTTGAGGTTTGAATTTTTTTTTTTTTAATTTAAAAAAAAAAAGCTTTTTGCTCAGGTTTGTCATTTTTCTTACATCCATGTAAATCACTCTTTTAAATCATAGATTAATGAAAAAAAAAACCCTGTTGTAATTTAATTGTCTAAATATTTTCTGTGGTAAATTATTTACTTGAGGACTTTTATTTTAGTGTTGTACCAAAGTGAATTAATTTAATGGAAATAAGCATGTTTTCTAATATATTATTTTGTTTGTGAATTGTTGCTATGTTTTGTTATATACTTTCACTCAAAACAATTTTATGAACCAATAAATACAAAAGGACAGATTCCCTCAATTGTCTGACAAGGATCAGGCTTGAAGGTTATAAAAAATCTTTCCTCAAATTTAGTAACAATAAATAAAATTCAGTGTAGCAAATCATGTTATTATATATAATATGGGTGCTCCCTGTTCAGTTTATTTCTCCTCCCTAACCTTTACATCTAATTCTAAGAAAGTTAGTTAACAATCAGAAATTAATTTACTTGTGTGGGCCTCAATTCTTTCTAATTATTTATTTAATATGTAGAAGTCTTTCATGCTCGAGATTATATGGCTTGATTAGATTTTATCGTTTGATGTTTTATATGAGAATAATTTTGGATGATTTAATTAACTAAACTTGCTCAATGGTTTAAATCTCACATTTTATTTTTGTACGTCAAGACAATAGATTAGATAGAGGAATGATGAACTATAAAATCACTTAGGTTGATATAACAGGTTC
>JAUZNK010055760.1:0-15424 GCA_035046665.1 Euphysa ruthae
TTGCACTAGCTAACTTTTTACAAAGGTTGCACTAGCTAACTTTTTACAAAGGTTGCACTAGCTAACTTTTTACAAAGATTGCACTAGCTAACTTTTTACAAAGGTTGCACTAGCTAACTTTTTACAAAGGTTGCACTAGCTAACTTTTTACAAAGGTTGCACTAGCTAACTTATTACAAAGATTGCACTAGCTAACTTTTTACAAAGGTTGCACTAGCTAACTTTTTAGAAAGATTGCACTAGCTAACGTTTTACAAAGGTTGCATTATATAATAAGAAAAAAAATTGAGTATGTAATATTGGGAAAATGATCGTAGATTTTATATGGCACATTGTCAGGTGCAAGTCTTTTATTAAAGTTTCTTCTACTTGAAATTTTCTTTCTAATGGTATGTTACATGACTACGTGTGGTGACTTTACGTTTTAGCATTGCCAAAAAATTTTAAGGTCCGTAACTTTTACAACAAATGACCTTGCAGAGTGGGTCCCAGTGGATTTAAATACCATATAAGTTTCAACCTTAGCAACTTTCATGCTTTTAATCTCAAGAGCAAAGTTTTTGTGGTCTTTTACATATTTTTCGTTCCAACGAAAACCACATAACCTGAAGTTTTTGTCAAGCTGAACTATAAAAAGTAGAAATTGAATTAAGTGATCTGAGATCTAGTAATCAAAATTACCTGAAGTCATTTGATAGTTAAGAACATTAGCAAATATAATGTGAATGAGCGTTTGATTTTTATCCGTAACTATAGAAGCTTGTAGAATATCTCTGACAAACTAAGCGGTACACATTTCGTCAAAAAAGAAGAAATGTGTCCATCAATATTACAAATCAATATTAAAATCTCCCATTAGAAAACAAGATTTATTTTCAAACGATAATTTTGGTAATAATACAGTGAACAATTTTTCGATGAATTCATGTATAGGAGAACTAGGGAAATGATAAATACAAGAAAAGTTCGTTTCTTTATTTTTCTAAAGTAATCTCAACATTTAAGCACTCGCAGAATTTCGGCAAATAAATGATAAGGTCGTCCCTTTTAGTAAACGTTAAGGAATCCAAATGAAAAATCCATGAGAGTATATAATACTAGATTCATAAATGAAGCCAAAACCCGCCAGCCATTTTTTATATATTATATGTTCTGTAATATATCCTAAAATGGTCATTTGTAGAAAAATTATTAAAAGCGTTTATGTTAGGGTATTGAAAATTCACAACATTAACAAACCCTGATAGGTGATATATTAACTAAACACCGGTAACTAAATAATTTTCCTGCAGAAGTGCAAAATTTGCCTTAATTATAAGTTTTTTGGAGAATAAGGTTTATAATTATTTTAATTTTTTGAAAAATTCAAAAGACCTGACCAAGCCAGAGGGTTTCAAATATAATATTAATATTATATTTTGACAAAAATTGTTTTCTTTGGTAGGACTACCATAAATTGGACCTCGTTTCTAAAATAACCTTTTTTTTTTTAATATATTTTTTTATTTTATTTTTTGTGCTTTATCAAGGAATTTTTTAATTATCCCTCGCTTAATAAACTATCCATAAATATCAAAAAAATTATCAAATAAATAGATACAAATCTGTTCGATTGTCTCATAGGAGGAATCGGACCCCCCGACCTCTGCTTTGAAAAACCAGTGCTACAAGTACTACTGAGCTACAATGACCGATTTTTAAATCTTTGCGTAATTTTAGGCTTTTATCTTTCTAATAGATGTAAAAGTTCAGCTGGTTTTGAAATGAACTTGCCTCGAAAAACAAAAATCTTTACTCTATGGCTATCAGATTTTTATCAACTTTACCTACCTATTTTTTTAAATCTCTGCAAATAAATATTCTAATTTCTAGCTCGTAACAAGGCATTAAAACGCATTTTATAAAATAAAATCTACATACCCGTCTCAATGTTTAGTAAGAAAACCAAAAATACGCATATATACATTTCTCATATGTAGGATGTTTGAGCAAGTCAAATTAAAAAGCTGTTTAAATTCTCACTGAAGTGAATTGATGAGGAATAAAAAAGAAATATTTCTAAATAAATCGATTACTGACAACGAAAACATTTTGTTTTCATTGCGTTTCATGTATAATAGTGAGATTGAATAATTTATAGAATGTACTTGAAAAGAGTTAAAAAAAAAAAAATCGGAAAATATTTCCCAGATCTAATTTATTTATCTTAATTTATTTTATTTTATTTTACCATATTTCATTTTTGATGGCGGCTTTTATTAGAGCGTGTATAACTTCAGTGAATCAGGTAGGTAGGTAGATTCATATTTTACGTGGTTAAACCAGCAAATAGTCAATGGCTAAATTCATAGCGGGTCACAGTTTATAATTACTATCACAACCATAATCTTTATAGGGTTAAGCTTCAGAGCTTGGTGCCCGTTTATTTTTAGGAGTTGAACATATTTCAATGAACAGAACATGTTTGAAAATTTATTTGATATACATATTTATGTTTTCAGAAATTCCAAATTTTAACTCCACCTTTAAAGCAAAACTATCTCAGATAAAAAACAAACAAAATAATACTTTATAAAGATTCAGCTTGCAATTGAACATTCACCCTGAAGTTCATATAATGATTTTCTTAAACGCGAATAATTCTTTGCTATTTATTGATACGTTTTATGTGGCTTCGTGTTTTTACTGCCAGAAATTGTATCTTGATAAAAAGAATGAATGACCTTTTAACCCTTGCAGAAGTTGTCTGCTTGATTCTCCATTTTTTTGCTCGAAAAGCTATAATTTGTTTAAGAGATGGCATCTTTTTGAAAACAAATGATTTTTTTCCTTCTCACAATGTCACTTACTGAAGATTGAATGACTGTACGAATCTTATTTTTGTCTGCTTATGTAGCATTTTTTCCCGCGAGGAAATTTTACGGTAACCTGCTAGGTATGCAATACAGCAACGATACAATATTGCACTAAGCATCTGTCAAAAAAAAAGAGATGTGAAGTCTCAGGTTTCCTTTTTGCATTCTGTCAAGCAAACAAATGTCCGTTTGGTTATTTTAAGTCTCAAAGGTTGAGAAACGCCTACATAACTTTTTACTGCTTCGTTCATCATCATTGATGTAACAACGTAACATCTATCATCATTAACGTAACAACGTAACAACTATATCAATCATCGTTGACGTAACAAAAATGACCTAATATTGACGTTGACGAACAATAACTCCAGGTTTCCCTTTTGCATTCTATCAAACAAGTAATTTCCGATATCAACATTTGTAGCATATTTTAATTTCTTTAATTCTATATACGTAAGGATATATTTTATCAAACTTTGTAATTTTATCTAAAAATTGAGAGGTGCTACAGAAAAAATTCAGCCACATTTCGATTAGCAAGTGCTATAGGATTGATTCATTCTTTCCAGTATTACAGTGCTTCGTCTATTGCTATTTTTTTTTTATTTTTTTTTTTTGCATAAATCTAACTATAACCGACAAATCAAATAAATGTATTTTATGCTCCAAAAATGATATAAAGTTATACAACACGATGTTCCGTTGATATAAAAAAATAAACTGATGCAAATCTAAATTCTATATTTGATTAAATGTGAAACCTAAGATGCGAAGGAGCATTACAAATAGTGAAAGACTAAGAGTGATATAATGACCTTAATGTGAAATAAATTTATATTGGTAGATTAAATTTTATTTAGTATCTTTGTATAACTGGAAGCACTGTGGCAAGGAAAGGGGGAAAATTTCCAAAAAATAAATAAGAAATAAAAGCACCCGCACCGTCCCAATAAAAGAAACAGAAAAACAACACACAAAGGAAAAAAACACAACAACAGACAAAACCAAACTAATTTATTTACAACTCCAAGACTATAATTTAAAAATGGATAGTCATTCTATTATATTATTATTGATAAATATTAATAGTAGCAATGAACAAAAGAAAATGTAATGATAAAATAAAAATGAAAGAAACATATCTTAAAATATAAACAAAAGAAACAAGAAAATAATTTCTAACATAATACTTACAAATATATTTGGATTAAACGGTTAAAAAGTGTTTTTTGAAAAAAAAAAGTTTCTTTGATCGCTGGTATTCTGGATCAGATTGATATATTATAGAGTTAGTTTCATGTGTCATAGTCCGCATAAGTGGTACTGTAAGATTATTATTCATATTAGACATTAGGTTATATCGACAATTATTCTGTTGAGTAACCAGCAAAAACATACGAAAGCCTGGAATTTCCTTGCTCCCAAACAAAAACGCAATTTAGATAGCTCAAGAGAGAAGTTAGACGAAGAGTTGTCTAGAGATATTACAACATGTTACTGTTAGTTATGTTTGATAAAAAGTTAACAATTTTCATTGCTTTATTTTAAAAGAAATATTATTTTTCATAGTGCTTGGTTTTTAGAGTGTCACCAAACTTGGCAAGTGTATCTTAGATAAGAAGCAAATATGCCATGATATATACTCAAAGGTGTTTCGTAATTAAAATAATTCTGAATTTTAGTAAGCATGCCATTTGACCTGCTTAATTTAAGAACTAGATTTTGTATATGCATAGGCAGCAAAAAAGATAAATGTTCATCAATTTTTATACCAAGATAAATAATTATTAACTGGAAATGTTTTTTGTTCACTTATCCTGAAGTTAAGGTGTTTGGATATAATGGTCCTTTTGGGTTTAAAAAGTATTAATGCAGTTTTCTTGATATTTAAGGAAATTTTATTTGACGTAGCCAGTGTACTAGATTAGATAAGTCTCGGTTAATATGTTTATTCAGTTTCTTTAACGAATTGCTTATTAGAACAATGTTAGTATCATCAGCAAAATGAGGTAAAAGGAATTTATCATTTATGGACACAATCTGCGACCGGTTTGATAAAAAAGAACTAAAAAATTTTAGAGCGTTAACTCTAATTCCTTGATAATTTAATTTTGAAAGAAAGATAGTGTGATTGACAGTTTAAAATTTTTTTTAATGATCAACGAAAACACCACATGCGTAAGACTTTTTATCAAAAGCATTTTTATTAGCCCCAGTAACGTTTATAAGAGTTTAAGTTGCAGAGTGTTTATTTCTCAAGTCAAATTGGTATCTATACAGGCGCTCTATTCTACGTAAAAAACTAGTTTTTTAAAAACAACATTTTAAAAACACTGTTTTTAAAATGTTGTATTTGTATTTGATAACAAAGGTATTGGGCGATAATTAGTACTTTTTTATAGACAGGAATGACCTTCGCTAATTTAAATAGGTCAGGAAATTCACCAGTTTTAAAAGACTTATTTATAATTAAATAGAGAGGTTTTAGAATAGCATCTTGGACGCTTTTCAATAAGATATTAGTAGGCTGTTTGGCCCCCAAACTTTTTCCAGGTGGCATAGCTTTAATAGTGATGCTGGTAACTGACATATTTCACGAGAATACTGCAAAATGTGATAGAAGTATGAAATTTGGCATGTAAAACCTATCAACTATATCAAATGAGATAAAAGACAGTGCCAACGAATACTTGTTCGGTATTTATTGAGGTATGAAAAATGGTTGATTTCTGTAACAGCAGAAAAAAAAATTCGATCAAAACATAATTTCATGCTGGTCATTTCTTAATAAAAGGCTTGACTAGAAAATTTATATTTCTTGAGTTATTTTCTGAAGCTTTACGAATTTACGAAATTATTTTAATAAACTTGCATTTTAGGCAACTTATTATTTTATCTGGCCCTGGTATTCAAAATATTAACTAAATAATTCAGAAAACAAAATAACCTGGGAAATATAACAAATTTTTAAGAATTAAAAAACATTTCCGTTCTGCTAAAAACTCCTTCACAAGTGCATAACGCCATGAATTGCATATCTTTCTTTGCATCCTTTTTTACATCCACATAGTAAAAGTTTACTACATGCTTTGTTTGCATCCACCAACTCTGACAGCTTCTATTTCCATATCCCTTTTTGTAGTTCCCATTTCAAATACCGTTGTGAAACTAGTACATGTGAAGCGACTAGAGAATTTCCCCAAATAAAAGCAACTTTGTAAACTGCTCACTAAAGGCAGCTTTTGAAAGGGAGATTGATTCAATGTCTCTTGCCTTCGTTGTAAATAGTTTTCTCCTACATATTTCTACTAGGAAATCAAAATCAGAAACCTAGATCAAAATTGCTCAATTTTTTTTTTTTTTTTTTTTTTTGTTGTATGGCCGACCATTACAGTTTTGAAGTTTCTCAACTTTTTTTTTTTCTAAAACGCAAAACTTAAATCAAAACAAACTGATCAAATAGAGTATTTTGGGCTTCTAAATACTTCAAGACTTTGAGAGAGTGTGAATGTTTTATTTAATTTGGGGAACCAATAAATTTCCGAGACAATATCTCAAGAAGATTCCATTTGGCTGGTTTTGGAATACTTAAAACGCGCATTTGTACCTACGAAATTCGTTCAACCAAACGACCCGACCAAATTGACCTAGCGTTTTACTACGAAATGTGTTTTGCTCAAAAAATCAGAGATAACATGGAAAGAAATTTAGGCTAGAGGTGGGAGTCGAACTCGTGAACTTTCGCTCCGTACTCTAAATTCCTACCACTGTGCCAACGCTAAATAGTTTTCACTGTAAATAATTTTCACATCTGTAAATAATTTTCACATCTGTAAATAATTTTCACATCTGTAAATAATTTTCACATCTGTAAATAATTTTCACATCTGTAAACATTTCTTCACATCGCTAAATACTTTTCATTGTAAAGTAAAAATTTGAGCTAAATCTAACTTAGTATATTGGCGTGCTTACTTTGTTTTTGGGGGTCTGTTTTCGAACCCCTAGGACCTTAAAGAGTTAATATTTTATATTCAATGGTTCATTCGATGAAATTAAATCATCAAGAGGTAATATATTTTGCTTTTCCAGAAAAATCAGCAAAACGGAATGTAATATCAGACATTTTTTTAATGATTTGAAAATTGTTTATATGCTTCTAGATCTATTCTTATTATTATTACGCAGGTTTATTCTCAATTAAACTATTTATTTGTTATGAACAGTATCAGCAACGGCTGTAACAGCAAAACCTGACTGAACCAAAACTTTAGCCCATCGACTACTGTCCAACCATTTCCCAATACAATTCATCAGTATCATCTCTATATGCAGACCTCCCATCATAACAAAATAACAATTTTCTCGGTACCTGTCTGGCCACCTCCACTGTATTTCCTTCGCCAGTGCGTAGAACGGTTGATCAAACGTGATGAACGGGGTCTGACCAGGATTAAGATGCTGGATTGATTTTACTGTTACATCCATAGATTGTCGCATCATGGCAACTGGTTTTGTATCTTCTCTGAATAGCGGTAAATGACAGGAGATACTAGGAATAGTATTCGGCAATTTTTGACAGCTACTAGCGTGAAAGGCTGCTTACGAAAGGTTAAAGTCTGCATATACTAATGTAGGCGAGGAAGTTTTCATCTACATAAAAACTTTGGAAATAGTAAGTCTATCTGAAGAATAGGCTTCGCGTAGATATATAACTGGTAATTCTAAATTTACACCCCCACTGTCCGCAGCTCCAACACCTTGATTGTTCTTCATTTAGAGGTTCGTCAGGCATGGTTGTATCAAAAAGTGAATGCAGATAATAGATGCCTGTGGTTGAAAATGAATATCTTACAACTATGTCACTAAAAATCTTTTGAAATTTATTGTGGCACACACTGCCAACAACTAAGTTTTAGTAGAATTCCATCAGTTCCATGTAGGCTATGTGGTGTAGGTATTAAGTCTGTGACTCTGCTTTATAAGCCATGAGATTCTCATTGTGTTGCTCAAAAATTGATAGATACTGGGAACCGTGCACGTAGAGAGTCTGACGAGTGTGTTGTGTGAATTGGCCCAGACATTCATCATTCATTTAGAGACTGGTCTGATTAAGGTATATCGGGATATATATTCCCAACATAAATGAGCTGCAAACGATGGAAGAATACATCGATAAACTAATGGCTGAGTCTGAAAACTGCATGGACGAATGCATCGAGTAAGTTCTTGCTGAGTGGACCCGTAATTGAATACATCAAGTCAAGAATGAATACATCGAGCAAGCTGAGTCTGAAACCCTCAAGGGTGTCATTAAAAACAAAGTTAAGTTGGTTGCTGTCGATGTTCTAGATTTCTTTGGTCGCGATCTGCATCCATAGCGATTGACGAAGCATTTAGAGACGAAACTAACGCAGTCACTTGGGATGAGCCTGAGGATGAGGCAGAAGCTTATTCGCAATATCTCGAATACCACAAAGCCATCCACTCTATCGGTGGTGGTACAGATAGAGATCTTATGAAATACAGAGGCGTTTGTAAGGTACCTTAGGTCGAGTCTAAAGTATGTAACAGCGAAGATGCTACAGCAAAATCAGGCGAACATCACCATTACGATAATTGGGCAGCCTATCTAGCATGAGAAAGATCTTGCATAGGAGTGGTTGGTGATGCTATTGACCTTGTGCGTGAGTATGATTGCCTGAGGTGCATGATACATCGAGCGAATGTAGAAGTTGTGCCCCTTATCGACTTCCTCACCCTAACAGGTTTAATCCAACTCTCCGCTTTTGTGTTCGATCCAAGTATCTATCCGTATACCGTTGATTGTGTTGGAAAGAATCTGCGTGAAAACCAGGTATAGATCACAACACCTGAGCTCTGAGACATACTTGGCTCATAGGAGATGAAAGAAGCCATTGACCATGAGGTTGTTTTAACATCGGCACCAAATCAAAGATCAAACTCTCTAAGACAGACTTGGCTGTCCGTTTCGCTAGGCACGGTGACAATTCTAGCTTTATTACCTGTGAACTCAATGAAGTTGTTAATCTCTGCAACGTTCTTGGAGGAACAGGTCAGCTAATAAATTTCAAGAAAGCTGACGAAATCCTCTACATTAAGTATAAGAACGGAAGAACAACAGCTCAGTGGTTTCATATACGGGAACTTGTCCTCGCATACACCAATGTTACTCTCCGACGGATGCTGAGACATTTCCCCCAAGAAGACGCTCTACTGATTTGCTCAGATGCCATATACACCAAGTCCGTTCCCATTGAGGTTAAAATCTACTTGTTGAGAGCTATCCTATATATGGACAATGGCGAAAAAAGCAACCCGGAAACGAGTGGCCTCCTGAGGTTGCAGTTTAGAAAATCCAAACTGTTGGGTGACTTGAAATGCAAGTAAGCGAGGTTTCCCAGCTTTTCTCTGATCTTGTTGTGACTATTGTGGCGCGTATGTATTTGACTGGTCAGGGTGGAAGCGTTAAGATGCAATGGGTTGTGAAAACCTTTACTGGACGCAAACTTGTTGTATTAATTCCAGAAAACGGTCTGGCCGTGTCGCACCAAGATAACCCCGCCTAGGTTTGGAATTCCATCAAGCTCAAACCATCCATCTTTACTTCTGAATCAACCTTACGAAGCCGATAGAAGAGTGGGACGCTAGTTCCTTATGTCACCGACTCGACAATCTTGCTGAGGTTATATTGTTTGACGAGTGCTGTAAGGTTCCAACCAAGACTCTCAAGACCATATAAGACTGCCTGTAGCGCCGAACTTCTAAAGTAATATTTTGTGGGGACAGTGGGCAGATTAAACTATGGGACGATAAAAAAGGCACGCAAGAAATGCTGAAAGGGTGGGCCGGATGATCAAATATCCGCCTATTCGAAACCTACTATCGATGCTTTTGCGAAGTGTGTGGAGAGCCATGGTAAGTTTTTTCCGCCAACACCATCTGCCAAAAAATGCCAAAGTCAGTGCTACACGCTGCAAAAAGTTTGATTTGGCGCCATCCAGAAAGCTTTCAGTTGAATCTCTTCCGTCGTCATTTCACAGGGGTTACATTCAAACGAGCTTTGCAAAGCAAAATACCGGGTGACATTTGGGTATGTTCCACGAATATCCTAGGTCAGAAAGTCCAGGCAAGTCTACTCCATTGTCACAAAGAAAATGATCCTGAATTCTCGGCAAAAATACGCTTTGATCCGGATGACAGCATTGGCCATTGTGACAAAAACCATGGTCAGCCGGTGGTAATACCTGGAAGTCGCGTGACAGTTAAGGCATACAAAGGAATGATCGTCCAAGTCCCTCTATAGATAGTCGAGTGGAGGGGCTCCCACTCGTATGGAAATATGCAGATTGGGGGACCGTGCATCTTATCCAGGGACAAATAAATAAATAAATAAACAAATAAATAGGGCCTCCGGGCCGGTTCATCGTAGTTGACCATAGCTTTAACGATTGGATAAGCAATGTTGTCTACACGGCAGTCTCGCGCGTGAGGTTGATGGGTCAAATTGTGAGGGCCTTACCTCCAATCGACATCTAGGTTCCTGTTGTTCTTTCGTCTCTGCAAGCGACCCCAAGCATCGCCCTGATCAAAGCAAGGAAGGGCGTAAAAATGCATAAAAGACAAAGACAAACTCACAGTGAGCTTGTCTTTGATCACAGGTTGTGATCAATGCTGCAAACAGAAAGTGCGTAAATTGCTGCACCAAACTTTTGCTACAGAGCTACACCAAATTTTACGGGCAGGACTTTAGTATTGACTGGAAAGACGACAGTGAAGGGCATCACAAATGAAAAGTTCGAGCTGCATGCCTATTGTGTAATCAATGATCAGTTGCATAAAGCCATGGACTTTCCAGACGACGGTTAACACAGGCATTTGCATAATAACTCATGCTATGATGATTACTGGGACGCAGATTATCACCCATACGAACAATAAAAATTATGGTGAGCCACAGGTCTCAGTTGAAACCTTGTAATAACCTTATAATAATGTAGGTAGCAACTTCTTCTTCTAAAACAAACTTTATAAAAAATGAGTTGTGATTTTAATTTGTTAAAAACTCACTAAATTTATTTTCTGAGAAAGTTCTCCTGCTATGTTGGCAAAAAATAACTGGATGAGTTAGCTATTTTTAACTCATTGGTTAGTATTTGTTTGTTTACACCGAGACTTAAAGGTTTAATGTTGTTATTTGACTTAATTTTTATTAATTTTTTTATACCTTTCCAGGTATTCTTAAGATTATTTATATTACTGTCGAAGAAAGTAGCAGAATGTTGCATTTTAATCAGTTCCATTAAGTTTACTATGGAGTTTCTGTAGTTTTTAAATTTTGGGAAAGTTTATTTTCGAGTGAGGGTTTGTAGATTTCAAATATTTTTTGTGCAAGTTATTTTTAGCAGTAATAGAGGCCAATATTCCTCTAGTTATTCAAGTTTTATGAATAGATTTTATTTGTTTTTTAGTCAATACTTTGAAAGGAGCATGCCTATCAAGAATACTATCCAAGAGGGTTAGAAAGGTACCCATAGAATTGCTTTTATTATCAATATTTTTAATGTGTTGATCCCACTTAGCACTATTAAGATCTTTAAGAAAATCATATTTTTTGAAATTTTAAAGCAACGGCTAGAAATACTATGTGTTTTGTTTTCGGCTCCAGAGTTGTATGGTAGTATAATAAATTGAGCCATATGGTCTGAAATAGAAATGAGATGAAAATTCAGTAGAATATTGTCAATAAGAATTTCCGAGTGAGAAGTAATACGGGTAGACTGAGAAATGAAAGAAAACAAAGAACTAGATGTTATTGACATGAGGAAGTCAGAAACATCTGAGGAATCACCATAATTCAGTAATTTTATATTTAAGTCTCCCATTATCAGTATTTTTTCTTTTCTAAGTTGAGTTTTTCGAGTAGTGGTTCAAGATGGTGATTGTTGAAATCTTTTCTACCCATTTATCTTTTCTGCACATTCATGGGTGTCGATACAAACAGCTTACAATTTGGTTAATTTCCGGTTGAATGATAATTTCTATAAATATCGATTCTAGCTCTTCGGATTTGTAAATATTTAGATCTGCACGTACCTTGTAATTGAGATTGGAATTATTGTAAAGGAGAGCTCCACCCATTTTAGGTTTTGTTGGAGAATTTTCGTATGAAAATTTTGCAGTTTAATGTTTGTTATATTTTTATAATTAGGATTTAAATTTTTTCCAGTGATTCCAATAACTGCAGGTTATTTGAAGTGAGTTACACAAGACTTTAAAATTAATCAATATGGTAAAGAAGCAATGTTCAAGTGTACGTAAGAAATATGGCCCTTAAGTTGTGATTTGTTGAATTCAGTTATTTCGTAACATTTACAGTGAATTGCTGAATGAGATATATCCTTTAGATCAATATACAGTGATTTAAAATTACATATACAATTAATTACTACTGTGTCAATAGAAGAAGGATTTAAGCTAGATAAAGTTAGTTCCATTGTTTCCAACCGCTTCATTTCCCAAAAAATATATCGTATTCTTTGGAATTTGTTTCCATTTTAATTATAAGATGCGGAAAAGCAAGAAAAATAAGATATGAGATAATGTTTTGAATCAAGAACTTATTTCCTTATACCAAAAATAGATTTCCAGGGGAAGGGGCGAGAGGGCGTTTGCTGGGAATTTTTTCTGTGGCATGTCCAGGTAAACTTAAATTTCATGAAAATTATATTTAAAAATCCTGAGCAGCTCTAAAACAAACACAACAAACAACAAACACCTGTTATTGCGGAAAGCCGTGGTCAAACGTTTAATGAAATAAAACATTGATTAATTTCTCTTAGACAACGTGCAGCAAGACTGGAAAGTCACGTTTGAAATCCATGATTATCGATTAAGAACGAAAACTTTATTAAAATATACTCTTAGGCTCAAATGCATCCCATGTTTGCATCCCATGTATGCATCCCATGTATGCAGCACCACTAAAGATGTTTATATTCAAATAGTTTATTGTGAGAGCCGCCTAAAACATGGAATCGAAAAACGGTTCAAATCAAAATCATTTCATCATAAATAATAAATTCGTATATTTTATAGGAAATAATAGTCTATTTCAATCCATTTAAAAGTTGAGAAAATATATTTCGTTTGAATGACTAACTAATTCAGTTTTAAATTTGATAAAACAGCTTCATTATGTGACATACTTTAAGTCATAGTTTTTGAAAAAACATTCGCCGTATAGAATGAAGAAGATTTTTCTGCTATTTTTTGCTATAATTAATGATCAAGCAAAAGGTAGGTTCTATTTTAACATTTATATATATATATATACATATTTAGAACTCTATTAACTCTATTAAGAACTCCAAATATTCAGCCTAATTTCTTGGATGTTGAAGTTACTCTGGATGGCCAAAAGCTCATCACAGATTTATTTGTTAAGCTGACAGGCTCATATCAAAACCTTGAAGCTTTTTGAGGCCATTTTTACCATTGCAAAAAGCCAATTGCTCTTAGTCTAACTCTAAGGTTAAATCGTATTTGCTCTGAGACAACACTTTTTGGTCAACGGTGCAAAAACTTGGAAACATGGTTGTTTGATAGGAGGTCTAACAAAAAATATTTTGTGATCAGATTCTTAGACCAGACCATTTAGTAGGGAGGGTTATAGGCTTTACCTTGTAGGATAAAATTTTGTGCTGAATCTTTCATAGCATCCTGCATTTTCTAAAGTATAGGTGTTACTTGAAAAGATTGACCTCCTGCTCACACTAGATCGGTTGTGAAAGGGGCAAAAGCCTTAAACACCTGCTAGCTAGAGATAAAATAATTGCTGGTAATACTAACGGGGAATATAAAGCGAGTAGTAGAAAACGTTTGTGGATATCCGGTAGCTCCTTTAAACATAAAGAGAGTTAAGATACCTAATAGATGCGAGGTTGAGTTCTTAACTGCAATTCTTACTACGTAGTTATTTAGTACAATGCAAAACCTGCAAAAACAATATGTGGGTATTATATGTACTAAATTCCGATTTAGATTTAACAGCTATCTAGTCCGTTATAGGAAGCATATTTTTAAGAAAATTGTTTCACAAATGTCTTTCGACGGTAATTTCAGTCAAAAAAACATAATGGCATCAAAAACTAGGATATTAGTCTCATAGGGCATGCAAGCAACCTCACTACTTTGCATATACGAGAGTTATTCTGGTAAAGTAAGCTTAATTTATTTATTCCCCATGGACTTAATGTAAGTGATGTGATATTTGATTATGGGTAAATTTTTTCTTCTTTACCTAGATCATGTGTTGCCTTTCTACCAGGTTTGTATCAAGGAAAGTAACAGGACCTACCAAGGTTAAATCACTATTCCAATATTTAATTTTATTCGCATACATTGGTTGCACCATGTGGCGTTGTTTGACCAGAAATCTTATACAACTTAGTTTGATACCGTTGGCAGCATACATACATACATGCTTACGAATTTTTTTTTGTTTTTATAAGATTTTTCCATGACTATTGCCCCTAGGTGGAAATATGAATCTATTTAAAAATGTAATTTCATAGCTGAAAATTGGTGGCTTAATTTTATGGGAGATTTTATGGGGAATACCTAAAAGTATCACTCTGGTTTTTAATTAGAGGAGAGGTCTTTTTTGAGGGTATTTATTTTTTTAATTTGGGTTTGTTTCCATCACTATGTTGCTTAGTTACAACATTATATCGCTATCTAACTTTAAAATAAGACTAATTAAAATATTGCTTGCTAAGCATTTTTTTTATTACCCAACATAAGTAAATTATTCGAAAGAATTATGCATTGCAGAATTACTTCCTGAACAACATATAAAATATTTTTCAGCAATCAGTTTGGGTTCAGAATGAAACGTAACACAAACCATGCAACAACCACACTCACTGAAAACCTCATGAACCTAGATTCTGGAAAAATTACTGGAAGTGTCTTTATAAATCTAAAAAAGGAATTTTACACAGTTCAACTTTCAATTCTTCTAAAAAAATTATATTATTACGGGTTTCGAGGTAAATTTAAAAACTGGTTTTATACATACCTTACAAATAAGACGCAACAAGTTTCAATAGACGTTAAAAAGTCTGCAACAAAAACAATAAAACATGGAGTTCCACACTGGTTTGTGATTGGTCTGTTTAAGGGCCACTGTTGTTTTTAATATATATATAAACGTTTTAAACAATTCTAAAATCCACTCTTTTGTTTTTCATTTTGCCGATGATTCAAGTATTTTAAGGTGGTTCTATACTAGAATATGACCAAAAAATGGAAAATTCAAATTTGACCAAAAATGGAAAATTCAAATCATATGTTTTCAAGCATTTTTATATGTGTAGAATACGAAAGTGAACTTATTTAGGCTCTATCGCATCGTCAAATATCAAAATTTTGCACTTTAAAGTGGACAGTACTTCCAGAAAAAAAAAGTTTTTCCCTAGTTACGGCCTTAGCGACCGAAATATCCTAATTTTAGGCCAAGTTTTATATAGTTTTGCTCATAATTT
>JAUZNK010055771.1:0-15423 GCA_035046665.1 Euphysa ruthae
CGATCATAAAATTACTAGAGGCATAAAATCAGTGTATCACTAAATTTACGGGCCCCAAAAATGAACACGGCATAAAATTAACGCGAAAAAGGCCAAAATCCGTTAATTTAATACTCTGTTAATTCCCTGTAATAAGGTATAGTCAGACATTATAAAGCAGAACTTCTAACAGGCCACTGAAACAAATCAACAACGTTACCCAGCAAACAAAAACCACTGTAATGATTTTTATTGTGCAAAAAATCAAATTAAGTTAATATAACTGAAAAATTATTTAAAATATTGTTAGTAAAAGAATATTACTGTAAATAAAAATCTGACATTTGCATGCATTCATACATATATATAAAAAAAGATAGAATAATAAATCTAAATCTTCTATCTTAACCGGATTCATTTTAGCACAAAGTAACTTTAGAAGATGCAAGATTTTGAAATTTTTGTAGCAAATATTTTTGGAACACTTTTGAGATTTTGCCTTCAGAAGTAATCTATCGCTGAAGGTTAATGTTTTTTGTTTGCAGTAAAGATCAAGGAACTGAATTTTAAACTTAAAGAAACAATTAGCATTATTTTAGGGTTCCATAAAATACACAATATAACACTTTTTTTTTTAATACTTCAATGTAGATTAAATCATTCATGAAAATTATATTAATTAAGATACTGAGAGGTAATTAACAATATCAAACCGCTACAAGATATGAGAGCTGAAGTTGATGTTTTACAAAATGTCCAGTTGTATATGAACAAGGAAAATCCTTTGATTGGACAAACGTCTAGTTGGTTATTTATCAACTGAAATGAAAACATTTCTGTGAACACAACACATTAGCCTAGTGGGTTAGTCCACTTTCATTTCTAAAATTTATCAAGGCAAATAATACAGTTAAACATATAGTAAAGTATTTCCAAGTAAAACAAACCAAAATAAAAATAAATAATATAAATAATGTGTATCTCCAAATATGTATAATTAAAAAACAAACAAATTACTTCATGTCACAAAAGTTTGAAGTTGTGTCATATAGTATATTCAAAAGTATAATGGAAGTAGAATGAATGAACAATGGGTTAAAATGATACTTTGATACCAACAACTTCATGGAGAAAAAATTCTGGCCAATATTTACCATTAAAATAATGGTCACACAAGAAAAAAAAATATTTTCTAGCCTGACTCATGGCAAAAAAACTATCTGAAAACACTTAAATGATAACAGCAGATTATCACTAACAATTTAATACTTGATTGAGAGTGCTTCTGACCCAATATAAAACTATGGTGAACATATATCGAATAGAATTGGTTTAAATTTAAAATCATTGATACTCTTGAAAGACTAATTTTACATATATGCCCTTAACACACTGTGCTGGGTCACCAGAAATTAACTGAGTGCAGATGAGAATGTAGAATTTCACTGGGATTTCTTTTTGACAAATGTGTGTGATAAAATGAAATTAAAATCATAGTATGCATATTTTGGAGTAGAAAGGTCATTTCTAAATATAATAAGGAAAATAGGATAGAGTTTAATCTTAAAGAAAAATATTGTAAATTCCTTTAAAGCATTCAATAAACATCGAAATATTTTATCATAATAATACTCACCAAAAGCGACTTTTTCATTTCATAGAAAAATATAAAAACCTACAAGATATGTAATTTGAAAAAAAAAAGAAAAAAAAAAAACTTCCTTGGGTTAAATGTCAGAATTCATTATTTCAACCTTGGTTGCTTTTTATGAGTTTTAGATTGAAATGCTACATATAGAAAAAGATATTTTCTAAGACAAATATTTGAGCAATATAAACAAATTCTCTGATAATGTCCTAATACACTTGTATCCTATAATGATGTAAACACAAGTATTAAAAGTAAAACTCACAAACATCAAAGAATAAGCATACCTAATTTAGAAGCACATTAAAACTGAGTAAAATTTACTTGATTTAAAAAAATATATAAATATATTTTGCCAACTGAATGACCAATGTTTTGACAAAAAAATAAGATTGATTAATCATGTTGATCTTCAACAGCTACTGTACATAGGAAATCTACTAAAAGTTATTAGGTATTGTTTATAAGCGGAGGAGGGCCTTGTGTATTATCAGTCCATATGATTTGATCCATTTGCCGTCTCAAAGGAGGAGGATATGAACTATCTTGTTGGTTTACTTGCTGATTTGATTGATTTTGTATGTCAGGTCCTGTTATAGGCAATTCAACTTCACCATCTTCCCAGACATCGTTTGAACGCAGAATATTATTTTCTTTTTCATACTCACGTAAAATGTCAACAAGGTTAAAACGACGTCGATAATTGATAAAAAAACTACGACAATGAGCTTCACTCTTGTTACCAACAACTTCAGCCATAATTTTAAATTGTTGACCATAGCAACGAACGCATTGCACAGCAATAAGAAGCTCTTCATTGGTCCATCGTGGATTCAACTTTTGAGTAATCTCAGGAGGTTTACATCGCTCTGCTCGCCCTTTGATTGCTAACTCTTGCTTTTGTAATACTTGCTGATCAGTAATTAACTGCCTACGAAGATTAATAAGTTCCATTTCTAGAGGGCGCGTATGTGCATCACCGTGTGTCTGTGCCACTTCAATCAAAGCCTCTTGCTTTAGCTGCATTCCCTTAGGGGGTTTTCTTTTTAATTTATGTTGAGGTCCATGATAAAGCAAAACTTGGTCATCCTTCCCTTTAGGGCGTAAACTGCCAGTCCGACTCCAGTAACCATAACATGGCACACACATCTTTCCTCGAGGTGTCAAATTCATTTGGGATGTAACACCTGCACAGTTCACGCAGTTTGTAGACAACATTGGGCTAGGTTTACTTTCTGTTGGGGAAGATGGCTTCTCTCCATTTTTTTTTGTCTTTAATTTTTTTTCATTAGGTTCATAGTCACTATCCCCACTGGTTTCATTTTCTCCATTGCTATCTTCTGCGAACAACCCATTAATCATATTCAAATCTCGTTTTTCACCTTTATCCATCAAACTTTTTCGGTTTCGATTCTTCTTCCACGTGTAATAATATTTCACTAATGAACCAATACTTTTATCTGGAAGCTGTTGTCTAATTCTTGGAAAGCTTTTTCCATAGGAATGAAACGACTGGTCAAATATCACCTTATCTTCCATACTCCACTCATCAGGTAAAGGGGTAAAGTTCTTTAAATCATCAGTTGCTTTTTCAACATCATATTTATGCCAGTATAGCATTCCCAATGATTGTTCAATACTATAGCCAAATCTATCCTTTGCGAGGACAAGATATTTATCCATTGTCTTATCAGGAATTTGCTCACAGGGTGCCCATACCAAAAGAGGTTCAACATGGACATCATTATTAACAACACCTTCTTTTATCACATCTGGAACAACTGCTTGATATCCTTCCCCAACCCGCATTCCAGGCTCACTTTCTCTAAATATTCAAAAAACATTTGAATTGATAAATTACACATCGATTGTATAGTTTGCACAAAAATCACATAGTGCAGAATGCTAATGAAAAAGTTATAAAAAAAAATAGCATGCATACAGGTAAAAAAAAATATGCTTAAAAAGGGATCATACAAAAGAGACACCAAGTTAAATGAGCCCATAATTTATTCCAAACTCAGATTTCTATAACTTCCCATTGTGTAATAAACTTAAACATATCTAAAAGTAACAAAACAAAAAGCAAAACTTTTGACACAAGCCTCATACAACCTATTTATAACCTGGCTCAGTAACTCTCTGCTAGTTAACAGAAGAAACAACTTTCTAAATTATCTACTTTTTTTAACTATGGTTAGTATAATCAGGTACTTAAATTTGTAAAATTTGTTATTTAAAATTTTGTATCAAGTTTTTTCTGATGAAGAGAACTTTCTTGTTTTTAATTTGAAAGTTTTAAAAATATTTTACTACCCTTTTTAATTTCAGGTTATTTAGATTTTTTTTGGCTGAGGGTGAAGCGTCAAATTTTACCCCCTGCATAACTCACACCTCAATAAAATGCGGAAATGAAGTCTGAATTCAACAGAAACATTTCCATAGTTTTGTAAAAAGTACTCCTTAAATATTTTACATCTATAGTTGATTATTATTTTTATATTCTGGAAACGGATTATGAATGATGGATCGATTTGCTAAAAAATATAACTTAAGAAATACCTTATTAAATAAAAAAATTACAGCGTATTGTTGTATTTCTTTCATCAATGCCTTTGGCTTTAAAATTTTTCCTCAAAACTATTTACCAAACATTTTCCTCAAAACGTTATTTCCAAAGATTTTCTGTAAAATTTTATTTCCTTTTATTACCTGTTACTGTACGTCTCAACATCACAAAATTAATTACTGTATAATTACAGTATTTTTGTCATTATATTATATGAACAGCATTGCAATTTCTCAAAACCTTGTTTCCCAAATACTTTCCTCAAAACGTTATTTCCAAAGGTTTTCTGTAAAATGTTATTTCCTATTTTTGCCAAAATGCTCAAATAAGGTAATTTGGTCCCAAACTTAAATTTTTGGGTAAATTTGCCAAATTCCTTTTACAATTGATGTCTAAATACTTTACAAACAAAATAACCACAAAATAATTGTCAATTTCTGTCTAAATATGATAAAATTTCTGATGAATTTATAAAAAAAGGTTAAATTGTTATTTTTTCAGTATTTAGCCTAAATACTGAAAAAATGAAAATTGACCATAAATGGTAAATTTTAGGGTCAATTTTCACTCATTAACATGTACCCTCCAAAAAAAGTTTTATATTTTTAAAATAAAGTCAGTTATATCCCGGTTCTAAAATATTTGGCCAAATCAAAATTATGGCACTTTTTGTGGTTTTATGAATGTTTTAGTGAAGAATGAAATTTTACAATCACCATTAAAGCATTAAAAACTTCACTTCCCCTTCAAAATGATGTGAATTCAAAATTTCAAAGGTGAAATACTGATAAAAGTCTTTAAAAAACAAGGTTTCTTTACTGATCTAAATTCTAGGGAAGATAATTTTTTGAAAAGAATTAATAGGAAAATTACCCAGATCTTTTATTTTTTATTGTAGAATTGTTATCTTGGTGATGAGTGGAACTCAGCAGACCAGTTCTTGACTTCTTTTGCACTTCAGTTTCAGTAGAAGCCATAACTGGGTTTTGTAACTTTAGCAATCTATTAACATCTTATGATTCAGATGTAAACAATATTTCTGCAAACTTTTTCGTTTAAACATTCAACAAATTAGAGAGTGTTTACATCATGAAAAGCCTTCGTGTAATATAACATAGTAGGCTACGATAAATTATGGTAAAGATAAAGCTCGGAAAAAGTCCTCACCCTTTCGGGTAAGTCCTGCCGTCAAACTTGACTTAGTTCAAGGCTTACTAAATAGCTTATTTAGAAAGCCTTGATTTAATTAATTTTTATTCTGCCATGACAAATATAAGCAAATGACAAATATGAGCAAACAATAAACAAAAAAATAATAAACATAGCATAACTTTTGGCATGCCAAGATTAATAAATAATCAACCTATACAATAATAATATTAATAAAATTAAATATCCATTAGCTAACAAAAAAATAACTACATAATGTTTTATGCTAATGCACTTCTTCAAGTAATTTGAAGTTTTTTGTCCATGCATGTTTTTCGATGAGAGACAAACTATCCTTTTTATATGATAAGAATCAGGTGTAAAATAAACAAGGGAATGAAATTAAATATGCGAAATGTGGCAAATTAAAATAAATATTACAAGTAAACTTTTTTATTATCCAATAGAATTTGGGGAATTTTAACATAAATAAGAATTTTAGTAGGGAATTTTTAACCAATCATTTGTTTTATAATTAGCTAGCAAAATTTTCAATATAATCTAAGATTTTTTGTCTAATAATATTGCATGATTTTTGTAAAAGACGATTTGTCATTTTCTTGTAGAAAAAAGGGGCATTTTTTAGAAATGTTTTATGGTGGGACTGTTTTTAAAAAGGAACGCCATAATTTTTACTTTCTCTTTCATTTCCCAGAAATACATAGCCTGGAAAAAAAAGTTTTATTTTTTTTAATATATTTTTGTAATTAAAAGATGCTTTGTGGTTAGCAAATTTTGTTTTGAATTCCCCTTCTTTTAAATCGATATGAACTTTGTGTGATTTATTGGGAATCGAAGTAATGCATTTATAAATTATGTTGGTTGCTCTACAATTTCCATCGACAGGACAATTTGCTGTTTTTCTGCAATTGCGTTTTATCAAATTTTAAAAGACAAATTTTTGTTGTGACTTTTTTTATATATAACTGTACCTATGCTTTTTGGTGGTATGTTTTTTGTGTTAAGGTTTAAAATATTATGTAATTTATTTGAGCGTGGAAAATATTTGTCAATTAAATTTAAAATGTTTTTCTAACTATAGCCGAAACATTCTAATTAAATTGGGTTATACCATATGATTTCTTTATTCTTTTCGGTTTAGCGGTTTTACGAACCAATTTTAGCTCAAAACTCCTGTATCCGCTTTGTTTTATGGCCACCTTATACACAAATTCATTAAATATTTGCGCACTGGTTGAGTTTTGGTTTAATATATTGTTTAAAGATATAGGAATTTGTTTTAAAATTTCAGGCGGGTAGTTAGAATCAGTTTTAATGTATAATAAACCATTTGGCTTTTTAAATGGTTGTTTTTGTTGCTGCTGAGGCAAGATACCATCAAGATTGTAGAGTAAGGTTTTCTACTCAAGGAAAAACTTTATCGGCTGATGGATCTACTGGAAAACTAAGAGACACTTCCATGATGGAGGCATGTCGTGAATGAGGCACATACGAAAAAACAAGAATATTATCTAAAGAATAATGTATATATTTCTGAAGATACTAGTAGACTCTACACTCTATATTTTTCCGTTCTTTATAATCACAATTTTGCTCCCTTTTATATGCAAAAAAACTTGGTTTCGAATACATCATCGAAACCAATCAAACAATTATAAGATATAAAAAATACCATAAAATTCAACAATAAATTACGGAACTAGAAACCTATGGCCATATAATAACTAATTTATATAATTGTTTAAAGCAGACAATTCAACTAAACTTGTATACTCATGATTTGCGCCACACTCCCCGACGAAAGAAATGGTAGTTTAAAGTGTTATAAATTTTATATTTTTCAAAGATACCAATATCTTTGATTTTTTCCATTGCTACAGTTTGTGATTTTCGAGGAAATCTTTTTTATGATGATGTTTCAATTTCTTTTTGCGGATATTTTTTCGAATAAACACATTTCTAAAGGACACACAAGCTGCAACGGTCTTTCTAAGATTCTGTTGTTTCCGGTTCTTAGTTTAACCCCTGCTAGTATTCCGTCTGTTCCATAAATTAATTCAACTACTACTCCTATCTTCCACTCGCCTTTGTTCCTATGATCCCCTAGAATAATGAGCAAGTCTCCTTTAACTATGCTAACTTTGTTTCCCTTTTAAAAAATATAACGTTCTCGCAGAGTTTTCATTATTCCTTTGACCATCTTTTCCAAACCGCATCTTTGCTTTTTTGCAAGTATTTTGCCAACCTTGTCACTAATACCTTTTTATAGTCAGGATCAGATACGACGATATCTTCAGGAATATATATTTTTGTTCCATACAAAACAGTGTTAGGTGTGAGAATTGGTAACTGAATGTCATCTTCAACATAACATAATGGCCGATTGTTCAAATTATTTTCTACATCAACCAAAACTTCTTTCAGTCAATAAGTGTAACCTTAACTTTCTTGTTGCGTTTTTTTAACATCGTTTCATTAATATGCTCAAAAAACACCTCGCGGCCGTGTTTAATTCGTTTAAACCATCTTGCTGCATTTACAAATGACATTGCATTGCCGCTAATTATCCTTTTTGGAGTTCCTCTTCTTGCAATAAATTCCATTAAACATCTTTTTTTTAAATCATCAGCTTTCATTGTACTAAGTAAGTCTAAATGAACTTCACGCAATGCTGCACACGAATGTAAAGCGATTTTATCATTTTCCAAACTCGTTTTTCTTAATCTTTTACATTATTAGACCTGCAAAATGTAAACCCTAGTGAAGTGTAGTTCCATTTCAGTACGAAATTTAGAAAGTGTTAGTGTTGTTGTTGGTTGCAATGGTGAAAATCGAAACTTTTTACATTTGTTGCAATGGTGAATTATTGATTTAGCTTTTCTTCGAAGGATTGCAATCAATATTTTTCTCTTACTTTAGCCATACTAAGACCAACTAATCCATGCAACTTTTTCTCGTGTGCATCTTTAACAACCAGTTCTGTCAAATTATAATCGTTTGGCAAAAACATCGGATAATCACCGATAATACGTCATTTTTAACATCCTTTTGTAGATGTCGATTTTCCGATACTTCTTTAAATTTATTACTTGAGTTCCATTCCGTTTGAGTTTGTTTTATCCAAAACCTCATTGCACTTTGTAGTTCAATGGTATTCAGTGCACCTTTTTATCCTTTCTTTGGCTTGGGAATTACGAACAAATCTTTTAATCCAAGAAACTATTTTGATATTCTTTTGGAGATTATACTTTTCTGGTAAGATGGTAATTTTTTGAGTCTTTATATTAGTATTTGAAGATAACTGTAGACTGTTATCCGGATTCTATTCATTAGTAATTTCGACACTTTCTTCAATGAAAATGCTTATTGGCCAGTTTAGATTTTTGGATAGCCACGATGGAACATTATACAATAGCTCACTTTGGATTCATTCGTTCCTCTGCTACCTATATCATCTTTTGAAGGAAAATATCTCCATCATTTATGGGAGTTGAATTTGACAATGCATTAAGTTCTAAAAAGTTAAATGACCATCTCTCGCCATCTAAATTTTCCATTACCTCAGATGAAATAGTTCGTTTCAAACAGTCTGTAATGGAGCAAGAAATAATCTTGCCTGAAATACCTAAAGGATCTTTTTGTACAAGGGAGCGCAGACAATGTGGAACCCAACTCTGTAACTTTAGATGATAAAGGAACTTTTCATGGGGTGGGAATGTTAACATCAATTGTCCCATTAATACAAATGGATCCATTCAAGACTATTCGACGACTTAGCAAATGTTTGTTCAAATAAATTTTGCTATGTGATCATGAGGAAATACATGATTCTGCTGTAATTTCAGAAAATATATAATATATACTTGATTTCATTAAATATAATGTCACTTATCAGTCCGAACTGTACATATTTGTTATGGAAACACTGCTATTAAAATATCATTCGTATAGCGGAGGAATTATATGAACCTTGTATTTGTATCCATTCTTTCAAAAAACCATTACCATAAGTGTTAAAATAAACCCCCTATCCTAAATAAGCCCTCTTCCGAATAAATCACACCTTTTAAACCACACTTTTTAAATCACACCTTTTAAAGTGATTTTGATATTTTTATTTTTTGTAAGAGCAATATATTTTGCTGGAACAACTAGTCCTGGTCTTGAAATTTTATCAGAACAAATTGAATTGGCCAATAGAAAAGAGGAATATCTATTTCAAGTAGACCACGAAGAAATAACGGAAGAGGCACCACAAGAATTGATAGTCCCTAAAGATGAAGAAGGTCACAGTGACGTTTAATTGAAATTTATTAGCTTTGTTGCTATGTTGTTTTACCTTTTTTATTTTTAAAGTTTCGAAATATTTATTATATCATTTAAAGATAATCATTTATGATTTTTTGCAAAAGTCAATAAGCCCCACACCCAAATGAAGACTTCCCTTAAAATTTATTATGACGAACAAGGGTAATTAATCGATCATTTACGGTAGTTCTTTTTTTAAATACTTTATTTTGTTATAAAAATTAAATTGCCATTTTTATTCAAGTAAGATATATCTGATTATTTGTGTCTCCAGTGTCCAGCTTTGGAGACACTGAATAATCAGATATATATTTTTTCTTTTCGCCTTTTTAATTTTACACTTCAATAGAAATATAAATTATAAGATTTCTTCTTGTTACCTTATCAAAAACCGATTTTTTTTTTATAAATTAACAATATATTGTAAAGATAAGTATCTTTACAATAAAGAAAAAAAAACAGTCTAGATGTATTGTTATGTATTTACTACATTCCAACTAAATTATACGTTTTATCAAATCAGCCTTTAACTAGGTGATATTTTTATCCTCCATGCAGAATGGGAGTTTCAATTAACCCATGGGGATAGTACTAAATAATACAATATTTTATAGGTTCAACCTACAAGATGAAGGTTCAGATTAAATTACATTTAGCATATATTATTTCATATTTCTGAGTTCTATCATTTATAGTGTATATATAAAGGTTCCATATGTTATATTATATACACTATTAGATTCACTTTTACACTGCTATAGAATCAATAAGAAACCAAAGATCAAAGCTGATATGTTTTATTGTTGATTGGCGTTTTATACCAGAGAAATTTTCTGACAGCATAAGAATTGCCCCAGAATATGACCAGATTTTGGTTTAGAATCAATAGCTCTTGTTGGGGCCAGAATTAAAAAGAGATTTTTTTTTTTTTTTTTTTTATTGATTTATTTAGTTTATTATTTTTTTTCTGACACTACGTAAGTGTTATAGGCGGGAAAAAGGTTTTGTAATGATAATAATCTTACTGAAAGATAAAATCAGCCAGTCTGCAGAAAAAAAAAAAGAGAAATAGAAAAAGATAAAAAAAAATTTCAGCCGGTTGCCTTGAACATTAACAAAAAACGAATGTTAATTCACTTATAATCTTATTATGTACATGTTAAAATATAAGGTTACACATATCATATTTTACTTCCATTTTGATATTTTTCCATTACAAATATTTGACGAATGATTTCTACCAAATATAACACTATGCAAAAAAAATAAAAATGCAAAAATTATTTAAGATTTAAGGTTTAAAATCATACAAAACGCTTCCAGCTTTTTAACCGAATTTATAACGTAAATTGATGTGTATTGTTATTGATTGTATTCTTATATATGATCTAAACCATTATAAACTATTATCTCCATTTCAAAATCATCTGCTAGGTTCAATCACATTTTGTTTGATATAATATCTAACCATAAGATTATCACGGTAAAAGTTTGATAACAAATAAACTAAAAATGAAAACAAATAATTGACAATTAATAAAAAAAGTTAAACCAACTGACGATTAGAATGAACTTCACGGGAAACTACACTGCAGAGAAGGGATGTTCACAGTTAAGGCTTTTAGCAGCGCCATTGACTAGTATATTTGGTATTTTGCTACTTACAGCAAGTTTAGCAGCAACGGTAGGAAATTCACTCGTCCTTTATATAATTTTTAAGATGAAATCTGGAAGAACGCGATCCATGGTTATACTGTCATCATTAGCAATTTCAGATCTTCTTGTTGGATTAATGCTTGGTCCTCTAGCATCTTGGCAGCAGTTTGATAAAGAAGCTTTAAATGATTGCTTCATTGATCACTTAAGATGCTATTTGGTTGTATTTTTAGTTGGTTCTTCTGTGTTTACTCTGGCCGTTATATCATACGACAGATATTTACATTTATCCAAATTGAACAACTATAAAAATTTCATGACGAAGAAAAGGGCTTATATTTTAATATGTTTTTCATGGATTCTGCCAGCAATTGTACCAGTTATTCATCAAATAGCTCCCAAGATTTTTCTGATAAGCATTCTCATCACATGGGCAGCTCCTTTGGTTATCATGGGTGTGTGCTACTTTGGGATTATGCGCTCCGTCAGAGAAAAAGAAATCGCGCTCGATAATAGGAAATATTTTTCAAAAAACTGCAGGAAAAAATACTTACCATCTCAAAAGAGTATCGATGGTTTAGTGTCATCGATACGGAGAGAAAGGAAACATTTAAAATTAGCACGCGCCGTTTCATTGCTAATACTGTGTTATTTATCATGCTTTGCACCATCATTTGTGTGGATAATGTTTAAGATCTTACGAAAGAGTGAAACGTATGCATACCAAGTTTTGTATTTATGCGCCTTTTTGTTTCTGCAAATCAACTCGTTTCTAAATCCAGTTATATATTTTTTAAAGAAGCCCGATATCAAACGCGGACTCAAAAAGCTATTTAAATATAAGAAAAGTAAGTCTAATTGCAAGAGTATTGTTTACAGCAATTTAAAAAGAAAATATGATTCGCAATAAAATGCCAAGCTTATCAAATATTTATTAAAACATGAGTTATGGGTTAAAGTTATTCTACAATTACTCTGAAATATAAAAAAAATAAGACATAATTTAATTCATTATTTTTCTTTGACAGAATGAGCAAAAAATTCCATGAGCGGTTTACTTAAGCATTCGACCAGCAATTCACTTGAGAATTAGGTTATTCTACCCACAATTTAATTTATATATTTAAACTGTAACTTACTTGGGATATTTAATCTGATGTTGAATTGGTTTATTCAGTCCACCGTTATTCGTGGTATTCGACTTGCTGTTTATTTGTGGCATTTAATCTGCTGTTTGCTTGGGGGATTTATTTATCCTTTGCTTCAATTAGGGTATTATATTGGGATATTTTAAGTTGTGATTTACTTGGGGAATTCAGCATTCTGTTTATTTGGCGTACTTAATCTGCGTTTCGCTTTGGAATTAAACTTTCAGTTCATTTAGGGCTTCTAATTTTTTGGATCAAAATCCTAATGATATTAATCACATTAGATTTTGATGAGTTTATCTTGATTTAAATTCCCATAGATAGTTTTATTTAAATATTTTTCCCAGAGAATCACCTTATATTTTCATGGCTACTAAAAGCTATTTGGCTGCCTGCGTAAATGGAGTGTTTAGTTCAGAAATGTTTCGTTCACAGCAAAATCTAAGAACTGCAGGAAAAAATAATTTGTTAGTCTGTTCAAAATACTATTTTTTTTCTTTTCTTTGCTTCTACATTTGTATGCAGAGTATTGCTCATAAAAGCTTTTAATATTATATAACCAAAGTCGGCGATACACAGTATAGTACGTAATATAGTAAATTTTAGCTTGATCTTATTATAACTGAGCTTTTTCAAAAAAAAAAAAAAGGATATATATGTATATAATCATATTCCTAAGTCAAGTGACATAAATAAATATACAGCTGACATAAACTTCAACTCAAGCCTTCAACAACCAAATAAAATACTGTGTCAAACAAGTGCTACAAAACACATGGTAAAACAAAGAATTAACTTTCAATAAAAATCAAAAAACCACAAACGAAATATGTAAAATGTTTTAATCGCCCATAGTAAAAACGTCCAGATTTTATATAGGAAAGAAATTACTTTTTTCGGACGAGCATAAATATGTTTATGAAAATTATCCCAAAGTTTTTGACCATTCTCTAAAAGAAATTAATCCTTGCGTCAAAGAAATGAATACATCTCAAATCTAAAATATAAATTTAGCTTAAATCCAAAAAACATGGTTATAGCTTGATTACTTTCTTTACGAAATTAAATTTAAATTTAAAAACTGAAAAATTTTCCTTGTCAATAGAATAAAATTTTGCCTTCCCTAGTACACTATTGATTTTAGCAAACTTTTGTTTTTTATAGGAAGTCTTTGTTTTTATCTGATGGCTTTTGATATGTATGCATCATACAATAATTGATTTTATGATAAATGTACATATACGGTGGCAACACTTCTAAAATACTTCTACGACAGAGTTCGATATAGTAATCATACACTAGGTAGAGAAATATATTAATCTCGTATAGAATGCACAGTTGCTTGTATAGTAAAAAATATTTTAAATAAATACCTAATTCTTACATTTTAAATGTGAGATTATTGTAGATTTTATAACGTATAAAAGATGTTAAAATCAACATACCGTATTTTCTCGAATTAAAGCCGCCCCCAAATAGAAGCCGCAAAATTTCGTCAAGAAAATTTAATAGAAGCCGCCCTCGAACAGAAGCCGCATTTATTTTTTGAGAAAGAGTAAATTGAAGCCGCACATGGAATAACGATGTGTTTTTTAAACTAATATTTCTATTTCACCTTCTTCAAACAACATATCAGTCAAATCCATTACATGGTTTAAATTTTCTACTTCGAAGTTTACATGAACATCAAGAGTGGGAATTCCTATAAATTCAATATTCCCGTCTGATGCTCCCCACAAGACACGGGCCTCCTCGGTCGGTTGGTCTTCTTTCAAGCAGTGAATTTTGTTGACATCGCTTGTTGTGATTCCGCACGTTTCAAATGACTTCTTTATAATTTCAGGATCGTTTTTCCTCCAAGTATCTATAACCCACTGGACTTGCAAAGTATAGTTTGGAGGCTTCACCATCCCTCCTTTCATATACTCGAACTTGCCTTTTCTGTACCATTCATCATAAAATTCTCTGAAAATGACCTTAAAGGGCTTGTTGATTGAAACATCTAAAGGTTGCAGAAACTTCGTACATCCTCCAGGAATTACACCCATTACTGTATTCTTCTTTTTCAAAGACTGCTTGATGTTATCACTGATGTGGCACTTGAAAGAGTCCCATACGAGAAATCTTTTACTGAAAGCTAAACTGCCCCATACTTGAGAGACCCAATCTTCAGTCAATTTAACATTTTTCAATACCACCTTAGATTGAAGAAACTTCACTTTTCACTTTTTTCCCAGGGATAACTACAAATGGTTTGATTTTAAAACCACCTGCTCTGACTGCTAAACATACGGTTATACGTTCTAATGCCCGGTAGATTTTATTGGAACAGTTCTTATACCACTTTGATCGACATTGGTTTCACTTGGCATATCAGCCCAGATTGGTGTCTCGCTCATATTGGCAATACTGCTAAGGGAAAAGCCAAATGTATTTATCTGCTTTTCAAAAAACTTAACAAAGTTCGCAATCTTTGCTAGACCATCTTTCAGCATGGTTTGTCCAGTAGTTGTTCTTTTTCTAATGGAGAGACTATTTTGTTGCATGAATCTAAACAGCCAACCTCGATTCGCTTGAAAGTCGTCTAAGTTGTGATCTTTAGCAAGCTCCAGTGCCCAAACAGTTATCAATTTACATGGGAAATGGTGATGCTTCTCACGCTCATCGATAATTTTCTCCAACAATTCTTCTTCAAGGCTTCCAAAAACTCGTTTTCAACCTGCACCATATAATCTTTTCGATTTACATTGAGAAGAGGACGATTGCTCGCTGATATCATATGACCTCTTTCTCCATCGCCGAACCGTGCTTTCATCGATAGAAAACTTTCTACCAGCTTCTCTATTTTTATTTTCTTCAGCATATTTAATCAATTTTTGTTTGAATTTCAAGTCATAACTTTTCCTATTCTCAGCCATTGTCACACGTGTAGCAATATGCAGTCA
>JAUZNK010055782.1:0-15421 GCA_035046665.1 Euphysa ruthae
AACCATCGAGTGTGGTACATAGTTCAAGATCAGAAATGTAGGAGAACGGCAGAAAACTTTGATAACATTTTAAACAATAATGGCACGTTGAGTTTTAATAAGTTCATAAGTTATTTTATCATTTTGATTACATTTAATATGGATCCATTTATCACGTAAGTCACATTGAATGGCATTGTGGGTTTTATCTACCATGTTCCTGACAGTCCATCAAGGTCACAAGCTCATGTAATTTAGATATATACCCATAGAAATGTTTTAACCAAAGATGGGAAATTGCTATATATATATATATATATTTACACTTTTTCAGAAAAAAGGCTAATAACGCGACGTAAAATAGGAGGCTTTGTTGAGAAGTAACATTAAGCTAAAACACAACAACAAATAAGGATGAAGAAAACAAAAACTATACCATCGCAAGAACTATTTATTTTTAGAAGCTTTTAAATTTGGTATATATCTTAGTACATATATTTATTGGTATATAATTTGTTATATATCGCCTTAATTTTTGACAGAGTATAATTTGAAGAATACAGAAGATAAATTATCTTTGAACAATGATGGTCATCATTGATGACAGGCCAATCTACAAAATATTGCAGTTGAGGTAACAAGTAAGCCAAAAACAATTATTTCATGATCTGTGTGTAGTAGGCATATGTATGTCAAACAAATAATTATGTAGACTGTTTTCAGTCGTTTGAGACCAACTTAAAATTGTTAGACACTCGTATCATATATGTTAAACGAAAGACTAAAAATAGTCTAATATATATTATGTTGCTTTATCACCCCATGCTATTGAAAAATATACCCATTAAATTACAGCGCATTTTAGGAGCCCCCAAAAAATGCAGGACAATGCTTTGTCCTGCATCTCCCAAAGGAGATGCAGGACAAAGCCATACAAATTTTTTGCTATTTGTCCTTTAATTCCGCTTTATAATGGCCCAAATGAATTACAATTTCTGTGTTGAATATATCTCTGTAGGTCGGCTAAAAGATATAAGTGAATTATAAAAAAGAAAGTTAATCTCCTAAAAGTTTATAGTAATAAAGAGAAACTTGCTTAAAACAAAACTTAACAGATAGAATGACGAGTTAAAGTCATAAACACATGTTTAAGTATACCGTTGTTTTGATTGTTATTTTTTCATTCAGAAGAATAGAATTTAGTGTAGTGGTGATGGATTTAAAGTAGCAGAGATAAATGACAGCGTAACAGGCCCCATTCTACAATGCCATAGCTGGAACTCTGGTTTATGTACTTGTGGAAATATCGTGCCATAAAATGTAATGGTTGACACTGGATAGAGCCACACAGATGATAATGCAATTATAAAACTTATAATTGGTGCAAAAAGTTTGCTATTCGTCTTATACTTCAATGCAACTTAACTTCACAAAAGATTTATGTACAAGCTATCAACATTAACATTACATACCTGGATTTTCTGTTGCACAACAACATCAAGCTAATTTTTGCACTAACCCAAGAAATTCCAAGTAATCCTTGTGTTCTTATTGGAGAAGATATACGACACTGGTAGACACTTCGTTTCAATGATATCACTAATAAGTAAAGGTAACAATGATAGGCAGAACAAAAGATTTTATCATTGGTTAGCTCAAGTCGACCGTCTATGTCATGACCCGCATTCCTGCATTTGATTTATTTGCTAGATTTGGGTCTGATAACAGTTTATTATCTTTTCAAAAAAATTTTTTCATGTGCAGGTAGATCTGGATGTTATTTTTGACTGAATGCAATGCAGATACTAATGATATACTCGGGTGTTGAGGTGATCCTCAAAGAAATAAAGAAACCGACACTTAGAAATTTCAATTTCTTACTCCCATGCTTTAGAATATTAATACAGCTGCATGGATCTTTTCTTTAAATTTGCTTAGCAATTTCCAAATTTTGCACAAAACTTTCTAGTTACAAGGAGTTTTTAGCAATGACCTATTTATTTTTCATGGTTGCAATGAGAGTAGAGGCCCGTGTTTAAAATAGGTTCCTCTACTACACTACTACTCCAAGAAATGATTGAAATGATTATTTTGCATCATAAAACGTGCGGTTCATATATTATTACCAGGGTTTTTGATTTTTCATGGTTGAGTGTGTTTAGAGATCTGTGTTTGCGCCATTTTGCTATTTTTAATTTATTAAAATAGCAGATAATTTTTGGACCCCTGGCATTAACCTTCTAGTGTCCTATAAATTCTCACTCATTTGTGCATCCATCTATTGCAGTTTTAATCTTCAATATTGGCTGGAAAGTGATTTGTTCGAAAAATTCGCATTAGCCCAAATTTTTTCCATGAAGTTGGGTGTTTTTTTTACCACCTTCCAAAAGTTCTTGTTATTTTCATTTATTTTTTTTTTTTTTTTTTTCCTCAAAAGGTTATACTGCGAATATGCTGAAATTTTATAGTATATTAAAAAAATTATTTCCTTTATATTTGAAGTGTTGGCCTGTCAAAAATTTTTTTCAGAAGAGTGCATTTCTTAAAGTCATAAAAATCACATTTTTTTTTTTGCTCTGAATATGCTCTGAACATTCCAAAATATTATTCTGAAATTTTTTCTGGGCGGGGCAGGCATCCCCAAAAAAGTATTTCTTTACTTTTTTTAAATAGTTACTCTTCCAATGTTTTTTGATTAATTTGGGAAATATTATTTCTAATATATTAGGCTTGTCAGCCACAGCATTTTGAAATTTTTATGGACAGGGCAGGCATACTAGAACATACCCAAAAAAAGCCTTCTCATTTTTGGCTTTTCTCAAAAATTAGGCCTTGTGGACAGTTAGAAAATATTATTTCTAATATATTCGGCAATCAGTTTTTCGAGCAGGGAAAGCGCACCCAAAATAAAAATTTTTTCTCAAAATGATACTTTTCTATTAAGCTGAAATTTAATGTTATTAAGTGATTTCTTTGACATATTGAGCATGCCAGCCATCATTTTTTTAGAAAAATTTTTTGGATAGACTTAAATTGTGTTAATTTTGTTTAGTATCCTTAAATCTCAGGAGTCCAGTCAAAAGTTCTGTAAGTGTTAAGTTATGTAATGGAAGAAGAAATTTGGCTCTGATGGCCAACCATTTTTATTTTAGCAATTCATTAAATTGAGCCAATAATTTTTTTATAATATTTAATAACTGTACAAGTCATTTGACTAAAATAGCCACCTGAAGAAAGCTCTTGCTCCTTGATAATAGGCTTATACTAGCAGCTTTGTTTTTTTTTTTAATTTGTCAAAAATAAGTTAGTGAATGTTTTTATATTGAGTTAAAAGACCAAGAAATGAAACTATATTGCTAATATCCAGGCAACACATCTTGTTTTTTATAAATTTTTATACATTATTTAGTTATTTCTTATTTAGAATTTGCAATCGAGAAGCGCTTTATGGTATCAGATCTACCTAAGTTATCATTCCTGTCGACCACTTTTGAGTGTATCTTTTTATGTGTTGATAATCCTAACTGCTTTCATGGTTGGGTGGATGATATGCAGGCGGTGCAAGTAATAGTCGAGAATATGTCAAAACGGTTGCCTGACTTTGTATCGATTGATGATCCATACCATCCTATTGTAGGTGAGTTATGTGCTGCTTTTCATCATGAGTACAAGGAATGGTATAGAGTTGGCGTCATCAGTGTAAATGCTGGTTTAGCAACCGTCCAACTTATTGACTATGGTAACAAACTTGTGGTTAATTTGGAACATATATGCCCATTACAAATTAAAGAATTTCAAAACATTGCTGGGCAGTCAGTTGAAATGTCTTTAGCTGGCATTAAGGAAGATGAATGGTGTGATGCAGCCATCACTTTTGTGAAGTCAAAACTTGAATTTAAAAAGGCTCTTATTAGCAAAAACGGAGAAACCAATGGAAAATGGTTTGTAGATGTATTATATGAGGATGAAAAAGGCTGCAAAGAAGATATAAATAAAATTTTCAAGGAAAGATTTCTCGTCCATGTCAATGAAGAGACACAATTACCTCGTTATACACTAGGTGATGCAATTACATATAGACCACAGTCAGTAAACTTTGATGCGGTGATTACACATGTCAAAGACCCTTCCTTATTTCATGGTAGAACTTCTGAGCTAGTTGTGAATGAAGCAATTTCTAAAATGTCAATTGATTTACAGGAACAATTTTCGCATACAGCAAAACCAAAGAACTATGTCCCTGCTGTTGATGACATATGCGCAGGATTTCACATTGAATATGGAGAATGGTACCGGGTATTGATCAAAGATATCATTGACCCAGAAGTGACAGTCTTTTTAGTGGACTTTGGTGACGATGTGGTACTGTCATTGGAAAATCTACGTCCGTTACCAAAAGAGTTTACATTCTTGCCCTTGCAAGCCATTCCATTTTGTATTAATAATATCGAACCTGTAATTGGATCTACTTGGAAAAATGAAGCTATCAGCAAATTAGAAGAACTAATATTATTTAAGACTGTTAACATTGACACTATTACTGCTAGTCAACATTTGTTGAACGTTAATGTCACTTCATCAGAAGGAGATATTGCAGATTTATTTCTCAATCAATTGCTCGCTAAGAATGTTGATTCATTGCCTCAACATTTTACACAAACACCATCATCGGATGCTATTCCAGTGCCTGTAAAATTGATTAAACGTTTGATGTTCAAAGATTTACCCATTAAGGAATATCCAACCGTTAGTTTTTCCATAATCGTTGTTAATGTTGAGAATCCATCAAACTTTCATGGACAGGTAGCTGAGTTAGATCTAATTCAATGCATTGATAAAATGTCTCAGGATATAACTGCTTTATACAGTGATGATTTCTCAGAGTATGAACCAATGTTAGGTGAGGTATGTGCTGTATTCTTTTCAATTTATGAACAATTTTTTCGTGCTCGAATTGATGCTGTTGAGGGTTCTAAAATAACTGCTTTTGCTATTGACTATGGTAACACAATGATAACTACGGCTGCTGATGTAAAACCTCTGCCAGCTCAATTCTGGTCACTTCCAGGACAAGCATACCACTTCTCACTTAATGGTGCTAACAGTTCAGCTCCAGATGAGAAATGGTCAGATGAGTGTAAACAGTTTTTCATGGAAAACTGTCTGAATCAGAAATGTGATGTAACGATTAGAAGTAAAGAGGGCGAAATTTGTCAAGTAGGAATGACGAGCAAAGAAGTGCCTTCTTTTCTGCAGCTATTAGTAGAGAAAGGTTTTGCTAAATCAATAATTAGTAATAGTGCACCATTACAAATGGCAGCGCCACATATAGAACCTGTTTCGGTTGTCAGCAACAAAAATTTAGATCCGTACACAAAATTACCGTTATTGATAATCCCTGATAGTTGTGATGTAATGATATGTCATATTAATGATTTAGATAGCTTTTATTCTCAAGTGGTTGATCCTGAGCTTTTAACAAAGAACTATGAGTTACAGTTATCATTGAATGATTATTGCGAAGTTTGTATTGTAAAATCATATCAACCAAAAGCAGGTGAATTGTGCTGTGGTTTTCAAGACGATGCATGGTATCGTTGTTATGTTCAAACAGTATCTGAAACGTCAGCGAGTGTGTTATATATTGATTACGGTAATAGCGAAAATTTGTCGTTCAATATGCTGAGACCTTTTTCAAAGTCATTTCTAACGCTTCCTTCTTTGGCAGTTCATATGAAGATTTATAATCCTGCTAAGGTTTTATTTTCAAAAATAGCCATCGAGGAGTTTAGAATTCGAACTTTAAATAAATTAAGTAGCATATTTGTTAAAAGTCGAACTGAAACCATTATTGAAGTGGATATTACGGATGATTTGCATGAAAATTTTATTTCTAGTTTAGAAAACCTCTCTAAAAATATTAAGATACCTGCAGTTAATCAACAGTTGGGAAATGAAAAAACAGAGCCAGCTTTTTTAGCTGAACAAACGGCTATTCTAGCTCAGAATGAAAATGAACCTCAGGTAGAATCAGAAGCAAGTAAAGCAGTAGAATTAGATCAAGTAAAACCAAAAATTAAATTAATGGAGTTACCAGCTGACCCACTAGTTAATTTAAGATTAGAAGAACTCACATTAACACCAGAAAAAAATATCACAAAACAAACTGTTCAAGATTCATCAAGAGCAACAGAACTATCTGAATATGAAGTTGAACAGCAAGCATTTTCATTACTTGATAATCTTAGGCCAGAAAAAGAACCAAACCTGGATCCAGATAAACTATATACTGTATCAAGTTTACCTCAAGCGACACATCCGTTAGAATCAGTATCCTGTAAAATGGGGGTTGCGAATATGCCGTTTTCTAAAAAGGCTATACATATTTTGATATCTCATGTCGATACACCTTACTTGAGTTATGGTTTACTATCTAATGCAAATATTCTGGAAGAGATTGAATCGTTTAATGTAAAATTAAAAGAATATGCAGCTGCATCAAGTGGAGCTAAATTTCATCTTAAAGCTAGTTTGTTATGTAGCGTTAAAAAAAATTCTGGATCTTGGTATCGGGGTATTATAGTTAACGTATCAGAAAATGATGCTGATGTATTTTGTATTGATCATGGTTTTACGCTAACAGTCAAACATGATTGTGTCAAGAATTTACCCTACGATCTTAAGACATACGCAGCACAAGCTTTACCAGTCAAACTCATGACTGTCAAACCAAAGAATGATAAGAAAGAATGGTCTGAAGAAGCCAACAAAAAGTTTAAAGAGATTGTTGATGGGGAGATAGTCAAAGTTATTTCGAAACAACGTGAAGGTGTGCTTAGTTGTGTAAAAATGCGACTTGCAAGCAATGATGAGTCAGTCGATACTTTATTGGAAGATGCTGGTGGAGCTGATGTTTTTCAACCTCTTTTTGAAGCGGAAGAATTTGGAAAGCAAAAAGGATTCAATAAAAAAGAAAGTGTTCCTTTTGCTGACATTGAGAAAAAAGTCAGATTTGAACCAATTCCACAGAAAAAGTTTGACGCAATTGTAACCTGTTCTGTCAGTCCCCGTTTGTTCTACGTTCAAATTTATGATAAGGAAAAAATTACTGTGGTTGATGAAATAGGAACTAAGCTCGAAGAAATGTACGAAGGGGATGAACAATCTTACGAATTAAGTTCTGGGGTCTTATGCGCAGTTAAATACAAAGATGAACTCTGGTATCGTGGTTACATCATAAACATATTTGCAGACGATAAATTTATTGTATTTTTTATTGATTATGGGTTAAAAGAGAAATTAAACAAAAGCAACGTAAAACCTCTTCCTGAAGATATGGCAAATTATCCTGCACAAGCTCTGATTATGCAACTGCAATATATTATTCCTCCACATGGCTGTGATGGTTACAGCCAAGAAGCTAAGCAGAGATTTAAATCGCTGACTGAAGGACATCATGTAAGGGTGAATGTTATAAAATCAGTTGGTTACTGTCATCGGATTATTTTACATGACACTATTACAAATTTCAACATTGCGACTCAAATGATGCAACTTGGCTTTGCCGAACATATATTTGGAAGAGATTTTGATGCTCCCAGAAGGGGCAGAGGTGGGCATCATGGACCAGTAAGAGGTTGTTTGAGAGATATGCGACGTGGTACTTTTAATAAGGAGATCGCACCTAAACCGCTAATGAATGGTAGAGGTAAAATATATATTATTTTTTTTCAGTAAGATTTTGTGATTTATTGATCAATTCAAGATTACTTAACTGTAAAACTAAACTTTTTGAAGCAAAGATTTAAAACCTTAAAATTTAATGTTACATTCACGAAGAATGATACTATCCAATTTTGTGTTTAAAATTTACAACGCTTTATTTTTCTAAGCGATTTTTGTTGCGCCACAAAATACATCAATGAAAATATAAACTAAATGTAGTTGATAGTGTATTAATGGCTCTCTTCCAACCTAATCGAGACTGTTAGGTATGAACTCAAATTCCTTTGGATAACTATTTTGTCAAATTGGTAGTGTTTGTGGGAAGTTATTTTTGCAAGTTTATGCCTTTTAAAACTGTGTGAACTTACTTACATAAGTTTCATTTAACTACATATTACTACTATATCCGAGGAACTTCGCAATTGTGGTTAATCTTTTTAGTTAATCTCACGATTTTTTTTTTTTTTTATGTCGCTTGCTAAAGTTTTTCCAATTAAAGCAATTAGTAACTTAAGATATTTTTTGGCACTCAAAATCAAATGCAGTACTACTGTACTAACCGATATAAGAAAATAAATTTAAAACCAAAATATCAAAAAGATGAAACAAGTATTCTAAGAACAAAATAATTAGCATTATTGCTTTGAGAAATTATTGTTTGGAGAAACTTATTTGAGAATTTCAAAAACTGATGAGTAGAAGGATCATGGATTTCTATTTTACCAAAACATTCCTAAATTACTGGTAAAATAAGGTTTGGGTGTCTTGATCTTTGAAATTCTAAATTTACCATTACACTGGAGCTGTAACGTCTCTACACTTTTTTCACCAACTTATCCTTTTCAAACGAGACATTAACCCAAACACGGCTTGCATTGGTGTACGTGGACTGTGCCATTTTAACTAGCCACTAATTTACACCTAATTTTCTCTTAGCCCACTAAACTACCTTCTGTAGCACTTAGTTTACCAATCACTTTTTTTGGGTAACTTTCATCACTTGTTCAATCAACTACAATCTCTTAATAGTTAATTTTATCGGAAACATGACTCTTTCCCTTAAAACAATTAACTATAGCGCCATTCTTCAAAATCTGATTTGGCTAGAGTTGTAATAAGCTTAGCTCTTGATGCTCTTACCATTTTTGCAACAACGCCTAATTCTCTTATGCCCTTTCCGTTTTAAATCTTCCTAATAATCCTCTTTACTGCAGCATCCTTTGACAAACTAACCTGAGGTAATTCAAACTCAGTGTTTAATAACTTCTCTTAGCTCTTGTGTTTCAAGCTAACTTATCCTTCCCTATGCTGGACAAGACAAGACACCTTCACTGTTACGTGAACACTTTCTTCCAACAATATCCTGATTAGTCTTCCTAGACGAGACCTGTATTTTTCCTTAACTTTCTTGCCACTTTCACAATGACATTACTAAACAGCAACTTATGCACACACTCTTCACCTGTTGTTACTTTGACACCCTTTACCACTTTGTCAGACTTTCAAACCAGGAAATACCATTTTATTAATGTGTTACCAGCTGCTCTGTCTCTTATTGTACTATTTGTTGCAAAACACCATATCTGCTGCTGTTCCAAACTCAAGCAATCTTTTTCTTTTCTAATTTATGCTCCTAAAACCATAGCCTCCGTGCACAACTATATATTTCAAATGACTTTCAATCATGGCTATTAAAGATACCACCAACTATGAAATGTGTATTATCTTAAAACTTAAATATGACTACTAGTGAATCTTTATTAATTTTTTTTCACCATGTCCACAATAGAATTGACGATCTTATTACAAAAATAACATAAAACACCATAACCACCATAATGAAATCATTGGTGCTCTTTGCATCTTTGCTGTAAATATGTCTACTCCCTCATATCCACCACTTTCCTTCCTACTCTCTACAAATCTTACTGAAGTTTGACTTAATTTTCTTATTAACTCATTACATAACAGTTCTACCCTCTAATATTCCAACTTCCTCAACTGATTGAACTCCTGACATGTTGACATTAACCCTACCTATCCTTAACCTAACATTGTCTATCTTGTGATGTGATAATTGGTTAACGGTCTGACAATGTTTACATGTTCCACTATGCGCGACGCCTTCTTTCCTTAAAATTCCAATTCTGTTTATGCAATTCGTCTCCGACAGGCTTGGATGCTTTTTAAATGCCAGGCCGTCATTATGTGTCATTTTCAGAGGACTTCCACGTCACCTATATTTAAGCCAAGTTATGGCAAGACATTCTATCCCTCTATTATCTCAATAATGCGACCCCTCGTTCACTAAAAATAAAGCGACTTCTATGCAAATAATAAATATTAAATAACTTAGCTGCTCGATTTTCTGTCAAATAAAAAATAGTACTTAAAAAAGTTTTTACCTCGTTGCTATTGTTCCGAATGATCCAATAGTGAGTAATTACAGTTCGAAATAATCTAAATTTTTGAAGATGATAACTTGATCTTTGCAACTATTATATTATGTTTTAATTAATTCTAGTATAGTCGTCTAATCAAATTTTGATTTAAGGTGGAATGATGCCACCCCGTAGAGGGGGTGTAATGTACCGAGGAGGTTATAAATCACTTCCACGACCCCATTACTATGAAAGGGACTTTTATGATCAAGGTGAATACGAATATTATATGAACAAATTCTATCAACCTCAGCACGATGAGTACCGGAATAATTTCCATTATCAACCTCCAAGACCACAGCGCAAAATGCAACCTGATTTTAGTGCAGAATCAGACATTGATTATGGCCATTCTCATAGAAAAAATCTAGTCGTACTTAAACCTATGAATGGAGAAGGTGTAGCAAAGGAAAGAGGACGGGGTTTTCAGGATGCTTTTAAATCAGATAAACCATCGCTTTATTCAAATATGAAGGATGAGAAAGAAGCGTTTATTGATGATTCAAGTCAAGGTAAATCACAGACAAATGGATCGCCACAGGAAGAGAAAAAGCGAATAAATAGTGTCACCCATAGAGACAACATGCATGTGAATGAATCTCCGAAAATTCGTAATATCCATATGAAAGAAAATTATCCTTTTCGGGGAAGTATGAAAATTAACGGTAGTACACATAGAGATGGTCGTTGTGATCAATATAACTACTACAAACCACAACAAATAGACTTTTATAACAGTGATTACTGTTGCAACCAAGAGTATGAGGAACCATATTACGAACAACAGCAATGGCGTTATCAAGGAGGTTATTCACCAAGAGGTAGAGGAGGGCGCGGTCAGCAAATGACATAACGCGGAATACTGCTATTTTTAGAAGGTAATTAAAAATTCTGTATTGGCAAATAGGCTTACAGGGTTCTATTGATTTAGTTATCTGGTTTCATGGAGCGGGACGATCAATATTGTTATCTTTTAACCTCGGCACCAAACGATAATTAAAAAATTTTTTTTATCTAATTATTATCCCAAAATGGCATTTTTTAATTTCTATTTTTATCAAAGTTTATAACAATGTCAATAAATATTGGCTTATCCACGTCTACCTTCTTCCTAAAGCATATATAAAAATTAAATTATTCGAATTAGTTTATGTTTGTCGTTTGCTCGCCAATTTTTCTCTGAAGCAATTTTATATGAAAATTTTTAATTACAAGGAAAAGCAAATGAAAGTTTTGACTTATGGAAATGGAAACGTGTTGGGTATCAATTGATTTTATTAACACACTTGTGTGGGAATACTTAAATTTTATGAGGAAATTTAATTAAAGCGCGAGGTAAAATGGTATTCCAAAAATCTATTATTTGAATACTTGAATTTTGCCTAGAGTTTGAACCAAAGTTGCTCTTTGCTCTCTAGGCTGGTCAAATTTGATCTAAAAAATCAACTTATCTAGATTTTTTTCGATTTTCCGGTAATTTTGTATTCGTTTTTTTTTTTTTTTTAAATATTATTTCTGTTAATTCCAGAATGTTAGCATTTTGGCAATTTTATCCAGGCCCTTAAACGCAAACTTTCCAATAAAGTTTAGTTTTTTTATTATTATTTTACTCAATAAATTATTTTAAAAATTATGTAAAAATAATCATTTTTCAATTTTCAAAAATTAAAAATGAGCTTTCGAGAATTTAGTATGGTTTTAAAAAAATATGTGTTTCTGATAATTTTGTATCCCTGTTTAAGTCCTAAAAAGGCTATTTAATAAAATTTTTGTATCCGAAAATTTCCGCAAATAACATTTTCTATAAATTAAAATTTATTCCAATATTTGGTAGTTTTTTAAAGTTTTAATTTTGGCTCAGGAATTTAAGGTCGGATATTTATTTATTTTTAATGTGAATTTTTATTTTAGTCGATCAGGTGTTATTGTCATGCAAGGAAATTCTGCAATCCTTTAATCGAGGAAGTACCTTTAGGCTCAAAGAGAAAATTTCGCGTGAATTCACAGAATATTTTCATCAGTGGAAATGGTTTAGCTCTAATATGTTCCTTCATACAATATTATTAACATATGAGTTTTCATGGTCTTAGTTTGATTATTCTTATAGCACATACCTTGTATATTTTAACTTTTTGTTTTATATTTGCTATCTTCCTTTTCGTTTATCTTAACTGAAGTCAGCGAGTGTTGGATTTGATTTTCACATTTTTCTTCAAAAGTCATAAAGGTTATCAAATATTTTCATAGGCGTCTTTAGAAAATAAACTCATTTTTTTTAACGCCTTAAGACTTTCTTATCCTAATTATGTATTTGAAGTATTTTTGTCGCTGACTTTAGTAAAAAAAATTTCCACAGAATCACTTATGATTTATTGAGTTTTAGGTTTTTGTAGTTTTAATTAACCATTGGCCATGTGTTCAATAATTTGCGTTTATATAAGTACCCGTCATTATATTTTACATAAAATCTTAGGTTGTCTTTATATATTATAATTACTATTTACTCTCCTCCCGAACAAAACAAATTGGTTACACATGGAGTGGTATCGCTTAACTTTATTGACGATATTACACAAATTTTTTTTGATGAAAATTGTTGAGTTATCAAAGTGTATTTAATAAGACTGCTTAAGAAACAATATGCAATACTCCGATTATGTGGGGAAATTATTTTTAAACATTTTTACGCTGTGCATATTTTATATTTTTTAGTTCTTGTAAGATATAGATTGAGATAAAACTAATTGTATTTTCTAATTTGTCCAATATTAACAAAGTTTTTTGTCTGTCTGTTCATTCTCCGTCTGTCTGTTCATTCTCCGTTTGTCAGTTCATTCTCCTTCAGTCTGTTCATTCTCCGTCTGAAGTTTTTATCGTACCATTAAACTATTCGTTGGCATTTTGAGTTTTGCCATGCAAAACTTTGAAGTTCACTGTCCTTACTTAAATCATTAAAAATTGGCTTGATTTTCATGACTATATCAACTGGTTTATATGAGGCGGTGTTGTTCGCTCTATCGGCATCATTTTTGCACCAGCTATTTGGGACAGCGTGGTAAGTTATTTGTTTTTGATGAAGCAACGTTAAACAATGATGCACTCGAGCTTTCATCTCCTTTAGGAGGCCAGAAAAATTTTGGAGACATCTAAAACTTCACTGGTGATGATGAACAAAGCTGCAAAAACACCGTTTAACGATGCAAATCCGCGTCGGCTACACAAAACGCAAACATCAAAAACCTCGTGCAGTCGTTTTACGTAATTCATTCCTCGTGGATCGTTTACCTACGATTTTTACGGTACGTATAATGTTTTTCACAATTTTATTGAAGTTGTTTTCCGTCACTGGTTTTGGAAAATTCATAAGGACTGTAACTATTAGGATCGGACACAAGCCGTTAACAAAATTATGCGGCTATTTGAACATACCTCCACCTATGAAAAAAATCAAAATAGCCTGTAAACTGGTGCTGAACAAAGTATGGCTGATGCAGCTGCAAGTTTAAGCGGCGGTAATGAAGTTGCTGTTGTAGCATTTACTAATGTGTAATAATATTGCAAAATACATATGGAGCTGAAAAAACCGTAACCAAGTACGAGTGTATAGGTCATTACCAAAAGAGTTGGCTCTCGTCAGCGAAAATTGAAGAAGAACACAATAGGTCTAGGAAGAAGAGGAAGGTTGACTGATAAAAAGATAGACACATTACTATTTTGGTACTGACCTTTGCTAAAATGATGTAATGAAGAAAGCGTGCAAAGGATCAATGCACCATGCTGACGGATATGACACATCTTAAATCTTCCAACACCTGATGCCAGTATCAGCTTGACAAAATCAATAGCATTAGCTATTAAAAATCCAAAGGAGTACTGTTCATTGATGTTAGGAAAGCTATTCTTCCTTAATACAAGGAGGTGTTGCAAAAATATCTCCATGGAATAACGCAGAAAGCCAACGAGTCTTTCAATGGCACTCACTACCTGGAAGAGAGTGCTTAGGGGCATAAATTTATGATATCCACAGGGAGAGGGGGTAAAAATAGAGCTCAAAATACGGCAGGTGCAGATTCTTTACGGGGTATGCAGGAATTTTGAGGATGAAGGTGCTATATTTGCCTATATTATAGCGGACGTCATAAATGTATGCCCCCCTAAATGGACACGTGTTGGTTATATGATGCCATTTAATTTAATTATGTTTAATATAATTAATTATAAGGCTAGAAACATGGCGGTAAGCGTTTAGAACCAACATTTACTTTTTATCTCTCCAATATGTACACCAGGAGGAACTTTCTTTAAGGGGGGAAACCCCCTCTATTTTCATTTTTGGGAAACAAAATATATTCAGATCAGTAGCATAAAAAAATAAAAATTCTATATTTTTTAGAAAAAAATAACCGGTTGCTATGGTAACCGTGAAAAACCACCAAAAGTCATAAAAAATTGACTTTACACCGGCCAATATTGCAGAAGCTGGGTTAATTATCTCTGGTTGAAATTTTTATATGGTGTTTATAAAGGGCAGTAGAGTGTTTTAAGTTGACCAGATTTTTTATAAGAAATTGAGTCGAGTATGCGGAGGTCAACGTTCAAAAGCACGCGGTCTAAAAATGCATAGCAAAAAAAGGAAAAAATTCTGGTCAACTTAAAACACTCTAAATATTAATTTAAACGTTCCCTGAAAATTTCAGAAATAAATCTTAAACAGTTTGTGAGATAAGTTGGCCGGCGTCTGAAAAACTCCAAACTGAGAAAAAAGCAAAAATTTAATTTTTTAGATAAACAAGAAATCTGGCATAAAAACAATTTGAAACTACTTTAAATGTAAAATATACCAACTAAAATCCTCCTGCTTCAAATGTTTTACCCACTTTTTCCACAAATTTTTTTTTTAACTTCTTTGCTCCGAAGTAAATGTCGTCTTAATTTATTGTTTTGGCTCATTCTATAAATTTATACGTTTATCATTAATAGCATTACAACCTTTAAGCATAAAAGCACCTGGTAACATTTATTTTCTCAAATATTAATACTGTGGCTTTCATACCAATATTAAAATTAGCTACAACATACACACCAAACTTCAAGGTATCAAGCGAAACATACGTCTTCTTTGGTAATCGGTCCCAAATCTTACCATTGAACAACTCATTTGCGTTCTGCGTTTTCCCGTGTAAACACTTGATCAGCTCTGAAGACCTGGGCCCGGTTTGTAGGTGTTTGTGTTATTTTCTTTATCGATGTTGAACTTACACCAACTATCACTGCCA
>JAUZNK010055793.1:0-15420 GCA_035046665.1 Euphysa ruthae
ATACATACATACATACATACATACATACATACATACATACATACATACATACATACATACATACATACCTACATACATACATTTGATTTAGTTATTAGCAAACTAAGAACTGAATTTACACGTATATGCAGTTGGCTTTCTATAAACTCCCATTTCGCTAACCCTTCAAAATCCCAACTGATGTTTCTTGGAGAAAAAATACACATTTATCCTTTTTTAATTGAACTAAAAATTTTTTGTAAAAAACTGGTTAAACTGTTAGGGGTAAAAACTGATAACAAACTGTCTCTTTCTAATTATATTATTAGTATTTGTAAAAAGGCAAATCAGAAATTGTGTGCTATTATTCGTCTGAGAAAACTTTTATCGATATCTCAAGTAAGGTTGCTACCTATGCCCATGTTCTATCAAACTTTCCTTATTTTCCTCTGATATGGATGTTCTGTTTCTAAAAGAAAAGCATAGACAGAGTTCATAATAGTGCACTAAGAACAATCTACACAAACTTTGCTGTTGATATTGCTGAATTGATAATCATTGACAAAAGTTGTAGTGTGCACGCTCCATAATACAGCACTTTACTGGACATAAAGATCCACCAGCACGGCAAAGATACTTAAATAATAATGGTAGAATACTGAGGAAACTTGATGACTATGCAAAAAAGGAAAGACTTTAATATCTAAGAGCAATTGCCCATAACCTTACCTATCGAATGATACAACTTTCGTCAACTTTGTGTTTTGTCTCATCTTTTTGTAGTATTTAGTGTACGCAAAGAAAAACAACCTTATGCAAAATTTAGCTAGTGGCTTGTTAAAAAAATAATTAAAGTATAGGGGGAGCTCACATGTGAAGATTCCTGCAGAGGAATTTTCTGGACGTAATTCACCAAGGAGGAGTTTAATGCGCAGGAATTTTCCACGATAGGATTTTCCTAGTATCGTAAATTCTGAATAAGTGAAAAAGCTTATTATTATATATTTGCTCGATTAATTGTCAGCAAGAACAATATAATAATACCTTCTTGAGGTGTACAAAGTCCCATTAGTATCAATAATTGCGCGGAAATTTTTCCATGATTTAATTTCTATTGCATTAACAAAGGATATGGAAGGTGTCCAAAACATAGAGCTCGGGTCTGCTTTGAGTTTGATTGAGTGAGCATTAGGATCGCTATAGTTTAAAGCGAGTCTATTATCGCGCCACCACAAACGTATGTAATAGTCGATATCATATGTCTAAAAAATAATTTCAATTAGGACAAAATCATTTCGTTATTTTCAAACCAAAAAAAAAAATATTAAACTTATGGTTTAAAACCGGCTATTTGCCACTATTCATTAAACCATTTCTATATATTGAAAATTTTAATTACAGATTAATTAACTAAAAAATCTTTTCTTTTTCATTTTTTTTTTTTTTTTTTTTTTTCGTATTTTATTTTTGGAATAATTTCCATTAAGCTAATAGTTTTAATGTTAGCACAAACCAACAGAGTAAATTTGCAAAGTAAGTTTGTCCACGCTAAAACGAGATTCAAAATTACCTGAAGTTCAACTTCCAAAACACGTAAAAACAGCGGAGGCTTGTTTTAAAATTATTTATTTAAAATTATCTTAATATCTTATATACTCAATTTTAGAAACTTGCGGCTAAACCTACATTGTGTTTTATGAACAGATACATCAATTTGATAATATTTCAACGACTTTGAGTAGATATCATAACATGCAAACTAAATTTATAAGGGACAACAAAGAGAATAGAAAACTAGTTTCAGCATAATAGTAAAATTCTACGATTTGATTATATAATACATTCTACGAATATATTATATAATATTATATAATTATATTATATATTATATGATCAAATTTTTCGATCAATTGTACTAAAGAATTGTGCGGGAGGAATTTTCGAGAGGGGATTTTCAGGAGGGGAATTATCCGGGAACTGAATACTGGGATTTACCTTAATTTCTATATTATTCTATATTACCTTCTTGCACACAATGGAAAATATAGAAAAGCTGTTTTATTGATTTGAGACATAAGTAGACTGTTGTTATCTAAAATTTTTAAAGCAAAGCCTCTTCGGTAGGCTAACCTCTTATAGACCATTATATTGGAATATAAGAAGTTTAATGTTTCCAATGCTTGCTTCTTTAAATTCCTGCATTTCTTGTGTTTTAATGTTAGTCCGTGACATTGTGAGTTAATGGGTCGAAAATGTGTTGTTGGTTGATCTAAAACTCGTTATGAATCGGAAGAAAAACTGCATAGCAAATTCAAACCATCTAACGTGAAGTTGTGGATTTCGACTTTGCCAACCATATTGGGGAAACCTCCAACTTAACACGTCGGTGTTTGTCAGCTTCATTGGCTGAGTACTTACATAAACATTACAGCACCAGGCGGTAAACAGAGGCCAAACGTCCCAAATTCAAAATTTCGAACTCCGGAATCATTTTGGCGTCAGACACCCACAGCATTTGCTGGAGAATAAAAAATTGGGTTGAGTTGACCAACTAATGCAGCAGTTAATCAGACGCTTTTTTTAATGCCGCCGAAGAGGTTGTGTATATAAATAATTGGACGGACTTCCACCAGATATACTATTCTCTGTTTATATAACTAAGGGAATAAAGGTCTCTGCATTCCAAAAAAACTTGTGCAAGTTCCCGTGAGAGATATAATACATTTTTTAACGGCTCAGGTACAGTTTTAATTCGAAGTTTAAGCAATTATGGAAAAGTTTGAGGGTTTTGAAGTTTGGTCACTTAGTTTGCCCGAAAGAATGTCTATAGATATCGCACAGATATTGCAAGAGACCGAGATCTTTGATGTTTGAGCTGAACGGCTAAATTTTATATCGAGAGATTTATCCCTTCAATTTTTAAAAGCTACCAGTCGTAAGTATTGTGCTCAAACAGTCTATGACGCGTTGAATATGTTTTTGTGGAACAAAAATTGTCATAAAGAATTTCGAAAACTGATTGCCTTACCAAATGGTGCCACACTTTGTCAATATTTTGGCAAACTGGGAATTCCGGGAAACGAAAATGAGTGCAGGAATATCGTATCAACAGGTTTTAATAAATTCCCCCATATCTAAAATCAGTCTAAAATAAGTCTAGAAATTAAAATAAATTGTGTTCTTTAATGTTTGTTTTGAAAATAGTCATGAATTCCCTCCTTATATTATTTAAAAACAGTCCGGACCCCCTCCAAATGTTTATGAACATTCCCCCTCTATTTGGAAGGTTAAAGTACTCTTAATTTTTATTTATTTACGGGTATTATCTTCTTTTTTTTTTCAATTTTAGGTGTACGTAGCATTTTTATTGCAAAATAAAATATACAAGACTCAATTCACTTATTTTGTATTGTTTGCGTATGGAAAGAAATTTCCACAACAGTTTCCATAACGCAATTTTGCTAAATAAGATTATAAATAGTATCAAAGCATCAAAAGTATATCAAATCATTATGTTCCAACATATTTAAAAAATGGAAAGAAGCTTCTGCTATTCTTACGTGGTTAGGAAGTTGAGCGTCCGTGGCGCTAATAATACTTTATGTGAACTGATAGAATTCATTAGTACTGATGAAGCCTGAATTAAATCTTACTATCTGAAAAACTTATATGAGAAATGTAAATTTTATCTTTATTATATTTATGGCCCTTATATAGGATCATTCAATGTTGATATTGTTTCTTTTTACATCTTAAATGACTGTTTGAAGGCACAAAAATAACGGAAAAATTTAAAGGTAATTTCAAATTCTTTTCAGTTTGGTGACCTTTGTAGTTCTAATGGTACAAATTAAATTGCTTTTATTATCTTTTTAATTTGTGAGCCAGTAGATAAACAACGTGAAAACGCTTCAGAAAATTACCAGAAACATTTGGAGCTGTGTACTTTAAACCCATTAAAGTGGTTCAGTTCGGATTCTGATTACATTCACCTAAATTTGCCGAAAACCCCACACCAATATTCTATCAGAAAAAAGATATATATGCATTAACTGCTGAATTTAAAAAACAACCTTCCAATTTTCTATTCCAAATTAAAGTATGAAACTGTCAAAAATAAAATATTCAATCAATTTATTAAAAATTGTTGTTCAGATTTCCTTACTGATGTGCATTTACAACTTAAATCGTTTTGTTCGTACAGTAACATTTTTTTTTTTTTTGTAATGGAACAACTTATCTTTTTAAAGTAGTAAACAGGAGGCCGTGTTTAAAAAAATAAGACTTACAAATGTTTTTTCGTTTATTGGACCCAATCTTATAATATCAACTTGCACCAAAACATCTAACGGATCTAAATATATGTATTAATATAACGATGGAAAATATATTAAAGTGGCAAATGCCAGTTTGTCTCTAACAATTCACTTGGTAGAGAAGAGTTGTTTAGCCTTGTGTGGCAAGTCTGCTAGTGAGTGGCCCAATGATAAAGTGACCTGGATCCTATTTTATTGTAAGTAGATTGACACTAGGAATGGCATCGAGTTATAAAAACCTTGTTCCATTCTTACTTGCTTTTCGAAAGGATTCTGTTCCGTTTTTCATTTCTAATGAAAGAAGTTAAGGGTAGCCTTTTCCTCTCTAATTGGAGATTAATAATGCAAATGCAAACGATTCGCATATTTATATAGTTTTTGACAGATTAAAATTATATATGAATTTTATATTATAAAACTTTCACTCAAAAATCAAATTGGTGACAGGAGTTAAAACCCATCAATTAAGATACCACAATTTCACAAAAAATTTTTAATCAAAATGAAAAAAAAAAAAAGACATTCTTTTTGGCAAAATACACGCGCTTATAACCAAGTCAAATTTGGAACAAAAAATTGGTGTAAACAAAACATATTTTTATAAGCGAAGCATCAGAGAGAAGCTATAAATTATACATTCTTATAAACTTTTGCTGCTCGGTTATTGCAGCATAGAAAAATGGGATTTTAAACATCACGAGTTAGCAAAACCAAAACAGCCCCCATCCCCACAATCCTTTTTCCTATCCCCAAAAAGTGTATAAAATCATAAAATCATGAGATAATTTGACACTTGAAACACAAACTTTTAATGATTTTGACTTGTTTATGGCTAGAGCCTTAAATTTTTCTTGACTCCATCATCTACTGTAAAAAAATTATTTACTGTTAGATCTTTTGATTCTCTGTAAGATACAGGTAAGAAATTTTATTGTTAAAGATTGTCAAGAAGGCAATCTTTTCTTAAGGATTTTTATGAATATTTTAACGTTTGCAAATGTTGCAAAAATCGGTGCTTTTCAGATTCTCGTTGTTGAAAATTATACATTTATTTTATGTGGCTCCCAGATCTTTCCATTGTATTAATTTACTCATTGAAAATCTTGCACACTCTTCAAAAAAAAGGTATTTAAGTTTAAAACAAATGTGAATACATACACCAAGAACTTCACAAAAGATTCGTTTTAAACTGGTCAAACACGTCAATAAGTTGATTTAGTTTCATAAATTTTACACTAGAAAAACTAGAATGCTAATATTTTCATGTCGTAAAACAATAATTTTACACGATATCTGCAGTAAAAAGGCTTTCCATTTCTCAATTTTTGAATGAATATAATTTTAGGAACGATAAAAAATTTAATTTATTTTTGCCTGCTTTGAATAAAAAAATTTGTGGAAATTCATTTCCAGTGATTGTTCTAAAATTATCCAAAACGATTTTTAGTAAAAAAGCAGTATTGTTCGGTATCTCATAACTTTTTTATTAAAGATAGCACTATATAAATCAATTTAACAAACTTTTGGATCGCCGATTTCCTGCAAATATAATGGTGGAGCATTATTTTAATAAACAATGTTTCAAAAAATTTTCAGTGACCTTTGCCAACAGAAATTTGAAAATAAAAGTTTGAAAATTTTTTTAATGCTTAGGGTTTCATAATGTCGAGTCTGACTTAAAATTTCAGGAAGTTGCAACCATGCCATTTGGCTATTATTTGGAGTTGAACTCATCCGACACACACAATGAAAATTGCATTGTGTAATGTTTCATCGAATTTTACGTTTGCACGAAGCCATTGCAGAGAAACAGCATTTACTGTGAGTAGATCAAAAAGCTTGAAAACAAGAAAAAGTGTAATTAGATAGAAAATAGTCGAAAAATAAAAGCTGTGACACCTAATATTTTCATTTTTCAAATAGAAAAAGAAAAAATTTACTCAAATCGAAATATTAATGACATTTCAAACGGTATATATATATAAAAAAGAGACAAAAATGATGATGAAGGCGAGCTCTTAAGCAAATCTAAATTATAGTATGTAATGTTATTATATGCTATATAGTTTTTAATGGATGTATATAGTTTGTCTATAGTATAAGTTTGTCTAAATTGTAAAATTGCATTAAACCTATGTAAAATAAAGAGAAAAAAACATTTTACAATAAGTGGGGAAGAGAGGAAATTTTTGTATGACAGCACTATTACTCAGAGTAATTGCGAACTTCGGAAGATATAAAGAATGAAGTTTGAAACAGTGAGAACAAGGACAAAATAGTGAAATAAAAATTTCGAAGTTTAATCTTTAAACATGTGAAACGAAATGTTTGGTAAAACAAGGCCTAATCAAAGAAGAAAAATGATACAGTTAACCTTTGGAAAAATTTACAAAAATCAAGCATAAAAAATTTCCACAAAATCACAAAAATAAGCATATATTTTGAACCTGGAATGACGATCTCGTATTATATATTATATAAGTGCCTCTCCATAATAATCCAATATATTTCCAAAGTATATTTTGTTTAAAAGTAGGGCCAACAAGTAGCATCGAAATAGTTATTTTTCAGATGGACCAACTGGTTTCGTTCTGGTGTACTTAGAGCTCCCATTTGAGCTTACGGTAAAGAAAATCATTCGTCTTCTCAGCAGGTAGTTTATTTACGCAAAAAAATTACAGCTGTATAGAAAAAAATAGTGATAAAATTAGAATCGGGAAAATAACTTTTTCAAACCCAGGGTCAAATTGTTGTAAAAAAGAAGATTTTGTGGTCGTTACTTTGTATTTATAATGGCAAACTACCATTTAGAGAATATTATCAAGATTTTTATTTAACTAAAGAAAAAGCAAAATTTAAAACGTTAATTTGCAAGAACATCCAACTTGGCCCCCATTTTTTTTTTTTTTTTTTTTTTAGGGCGATGTTTTTCACTGCACTTTAAAGACTAACTTTTTTCACTCTTTGAAAGTACAGTGATCACAAAATAGTAATTAAAAATACAAGATTTAAATTAAACTAAAAACTGACCATGTTTGTTTATTTTTTAAAATGAAAGTTCGCAAAGATTTTTTAAATCATTTTGTGAATAACATAAATCGTGTATTGAAACATTTTAAGGATTGCAATAATGAAATTATTATACTAAACCATGAGATTAAAATCTCTGCTTCATGCTCTAACTTGGGAATCAATCACATCAGTTAAAAATTTCTTTCGTATGAGCTTATCATAAGACTACTTAGTTTATGTAGTATTAAAAATTGGTTTTCAATTTAATCCAATCTTATATTTAACGTTAGTTAAGTCATAGTACATGAAATATAACAAAAGTTGTTACAAAATCAAGGCTAATATATACTAACAAATTTTTACAGTTTTTTTAATAAAGGTGGTAATGCAAAATATATGATAAATAAAATTTAACGAGAAGGCAATAAAATTTTAAAATTACAAAGAACTATTTACAACAAGAGCATGTGCAGCTCCCTCTCCAGAGTTTTACCTTCTTGTTACTTTCTTGTTACTTTCTTGTTACTTTCTGTTTGTGTTCCACAACTAGCTTTAAATTGCATGGAATTTGTGCTAAAAGTAACAGTGCGAGCAATTAAGAATTTAACAAGAAACGAAGTCCGAAGATCATAAGGCGTAACATTACGATCAAAAACATTGCAAAGCAAGCAATTCAACTGGTTCAGTGTTTTGTCTTTCTAATATGAATACTACAACTATTTCCCATCTCCAAATGTTGCGAAAGACTCAATACGCAGTAATAATAAACACCTTAGTGCACGTTTAGGTGCCTTTTCACAATAAGATCTAGACTAGCCTTTTTCCAAAACATCCATATTAATGGAAAGTAAAAAAAATAAGGCAAAATATAGGCATTTAAAATTACTTTAGCTTCAATAAACTCAAAGCATGCCTAATTCTCCATAAAACGCTTATCTTATTGTGTACTCTATTGCAAATTGTCTTAGTATGACTAGAAAAATTTAAAAGGCAAACAATAGTAACACCTAATAGTTCCACTTCTTTACAGGAAGAAATCTCTAAACCAGAATTAAAAATAAAGTAGGTTTCAGGAAAATTTTTCCCTAGAAGCATAAACTGGAATTTTTTTGGGTTGACAACAATAGAGTTATTATGAAACCAGATATCATTCCGAAGATGGTCGTTATTTAACCGATCTCGAGCGTTTTCAAAAGAAACTTCGCAAGGGTAAATAGTATCATCATCAGCAAAATTACAGATTTCTGTTTGTAGGGTAAAATAGAATATATCCTTAAGAAAAATACCATCAGAAGTGTCAACATGCTAATTATGTCGGTTAACTCATGGCCAAGTTTGCTAAGTTTGAAACTAAGTCCTGTACTATGCTTATTCTATAAAGGGAGTTATTAAGCATCGTTTCATCGAAACACTGCGGCAACTTTCACGTAATTTTTTGTTAAATTTTGTAAAAAATAAAAGACTGCGGAAACAAGTACTGTGTCATAAGCTTATTAAGGCTCGAAGACAACAATTCAAGCGTCGATTTTCTGGAATCATGAAAACAAAAAATAGAAGATCATACACGGCCAATGTATCTGCGATGTCTGGCTTAAATGTTAAAATATTGATTTACTTACTTCCACTAGTACTTACAGGGACATCTCTTTTATCATAACCAGTTTTTATGAAGTCATTTATGCCAAAGTCTTTTGAGCTAATATTAACGCTAATCAATAACAACTGTGTACAATAGATAATAATTCGCAATAGCAAATGAGAAAGCATCGTAATTTTGTTCAAATGTTTGTTATCATTTACCACGTTGAATGAAGTATATTTATTATATAGTATATTATTTATAAATAAAGCTTAGCAGAATTAACTAAATCTTGTCAATTTTCAGATAATTTACCTTTTTGTATTTCTTAATCTCTTCTAAGCAGAATTAGCTAAATCTTTTATATTTCTTAATCTCTACTTAAAAAAACATAGAAGGGAAAATATATTTCTCTTGAAAGCTATTTTGTTTTAAGCTTACTCCAGGTTTTTTTAAGTATTAAATCACACTCTAAAATTTTAAACACATATTTACATCAAACCAAGGAAAAACTTAGATTCTTATTGATGCTATATTCTCAAACTGTCTGTAATTATCGAGCATGTTTTCGGTAGTCTCTAAAAACATTAAAAGAGACACTATCAAAAAGTAAATACAAACGAATTAAATTATTTCATAGGGGAATCAAGGTCCCAACTTCTAGTAAAATCAGTCATGTAACCACTAAGTTACAATAAGTGACAGTACAGCTCATGAACAAATTTGTTAAAATAAATTAATCCACGTAGCGATAATTCAAATTCGGTCTACTAAAATGTCTACTCAAGTGTGGCTCGAGTAACTATTCCCTTCTTAAGAATTTGTGGTACTTTTTGTTGTTGATTACCAGAATTTTCCCAATGTTTTTTTGAGATAATTATATCAGCATACGAACCATGCAATGGTTCAGTTTTCGCAAAGTTTTTGCGACCTCTTTACTGACAGTGATTCTTTGAATATTAATACCATTTACCAGTTGCTTTTCTAAACGTTCTTTAGTTATAAATGCTTCCCAGTCTAGTGCTAATGTCCAAGTTTAGCAATTTGAGAAGATGTTACAGCATACCCGTTTTCATTCAAATTAAAATTATCATAATTTTTTGCGCAAATAACATTGTAAATTTCAGGTGTTAGACATTCATCATTTAACAACTCGTGTAGTTCTTCAGGAGAATATGGGAAACTTTAGTGGATACCTTTTCTCTTACTCTACGTTTTATCATACTCGCAAATGCTTTAACTAAATCACTGTGATTTATACCAACCCCTTTTAATGTAGCAACGGAGTGCTCGTACGGGTTTACATCACTATTGCTGGATACTATCACTTGACAACCAGCGTTAAAGAGTCCAACCTTATCATTAAATTTTTCAATGATTCTACTTTTTAGCAAGCATGCGCTTGAAAAAACACGTTCAATATCTTGATCAGTACACATTATACCTAGATCTTTTAAGAGGTTACTTAGAAAAAATGCACATTTTTTATACAACGCATGTTTTTAAATTTTCGCAAGGAATTCTATAATTATGTTTGAAGTAAGGTACGAATTTATGATGTCGACATGTACTGTCTGCCATCTGTGGTATGGCATTTATAGCAAATTTTTTATAATGTGATTGATAACAGTATAGATCAGCACCAAAAATATTATGAGACTTTGTCAAATTTATTTTGAATCTCTGAGCTGCTTGATGAAATTGTTGGTTTAGATAAATATTTTGCCTTTTACTGATTTTTTTCTCAGCTCACCAGTTATCTTTCGAATAACATCAAAGATGACACTATTTAAATGCATTTATTTTGTGCTGACTATGAATGCTTACGTCACCTGTCAAGTCGCCAGAAGACAAAAAAAAATTGGCCTGTCTTGGAAAATGAATCTCAAGCGATTTTTCATTTGTTTGTGAAAAATGCTCTTCAGCTCATTTTTTAATTGACGTGCTAACAAAAGATTTATTTTTATTTTTGAAAAGATCTAACTATTTCTATATAACCAATATCAAAAGAATTTCGAGTTCGACTCTCACCTCTGGCGCAAATTTATTATATATAATTTATCTCTGAGTAAAACTCATTGCGTAATGCAACGCTAGCTCATATTGGTGGGGTTGTTTGGTTGAGCGAATTTCTAGGCGCAAATGGGCGTTCTAAGTACTCCAAGACCCGCCACGTGTGCCCATCTAGAAATACTGTCTCGGCAATTTGTTGGTTCCCCAATTTAAACAACTATCACTATCACTGTCATCAAATAAGGTCTGATGATAAAGGAAAGAAAAAACTTTGAAAAAGTAAATGGGAAGAGTCCTAGATTTTTTAAATAGCTTCTAGAAAAAAGAAAAAATATTCTCGATGAACATGTAATAAAAAGTGCATGTAGCAGTACTGCAGTTCATGGGATATTTTTTGAATTACGATATAGGGTTCAAAAATTATCGCAAAAAATTTGAACAAACCTTTGAAAAAAAATCTGCAGTTGAAACAATATATTAGTAATAAAAATTTTGAAATATCTAACGAGATAATCTTATATATGTGGCTGTAAAAGCCTAATAAAAAATTTATAACATGAGAATATTTTTTCTTTGAAAAAATATAGGCAATTTTGATTTTGTGAAACGCGCATTTTTGAAAACATTGAAATGCTATATTTTTTATTTTGGCGTTTGATAACGTGACACAATTTGCGTTCATTTCGGGTAACTTTAGGTAATTTAAAGGTATGTGTACCAGTGTAGTTATTCTCAATACCATAAAATGTATATATCACGCTTTTCTTCTGTTCTTTTTTTTTTGTCAAAAAGTAAAAAATACGCCTTGCAAATTATTGTTTTTTACTGTATATTCACCAATATCACATAACAAATGTGCATGATGCTCCCTGCTAAATATAAGCAATATATGCGTAAAGTATCATAAAAATCAAAATCAGTAGAAATATAAGTGAATTATTTTATAAAATATAAGTATTTACGCATATTCAATATTATCTATATGATTCATATTCAATATTATCGCATATTATATTCAAAGCTTAATGTGTAGAACAAAAATTAAAGTTCATCTGAAGCTTTGTTATGGGTGAATCGGAGGGGAAACCCAGATGATTATTTTCGGCGAGAATGTCATAGAACCCTTTTTTGAGGCGCTGATTAAAAGTCACAAGTGTTCTGTAAAAATTACCTTCTGTAAGTGTTACGTGTTATTTTGATTAGTAAAAAGAAAAAAGAGTAAATGACAAAATTATAAATCAATGCGAACATAGAAAAAACTGATTCATCACAAATTTCAATTATAGTTTATAATGCGTTGTAAATAAGAGAAATTTTAAACATTTTAAGGGTGTTAAAACTTTTGAAACCAGTTACCTAGAGAGCTTCATAGGTTAGGAACTCTATAGGAAAGACAATGCTCTACATACTTACAAATTTATTGACCAAGTTTTTTCCATGATTGGATCGTAAGTCTGACTTATTTGAGTTATTTAGTTAAAAAAAAAAAAGATTCAAATTTGAAGGGACTTATTCTTTTAACTTTAAAAATAAATATTTAGGTTATGAATGCTCAGAATCTTAATGTCTTCTGTTACAGGTAATGTGCTATCAAGTCTCTTTTTGTATTTTATGATCATGCATGCATGCTTTTGAAGGTTTTCTAACTTTGATAATTTGGTGAGTCCCCACCACCCCCACTCTATGCAATATTAGCATATGAAATATGACTGTGAATAAAAACGAAATACAAAAGTTTACAAGACTGAAGGTTCAGAAAAGGTCTTGAATTGTAGAGGAGAAGCATCAAACAATTTCCCTTTATTAATGATTTAATTTGATACTATGATCAACTTTATCGATCGCTTTAGAGAGTTCAATAAAGACACCTAGTAAAAATATGTTATCTTTGAACGATTCAAATCTTTGATCCAACAAGTTCAAGGATAGCATGTTTAGTGGTTGTTTTTTGAAAAAGGCGGGTTTAAATGAAATTTTATCTCGCAATTTTAGTTGATTCAAATACTAGCAATATATACAGGTTATTTATAAAGTCAAATAATATATCTAAATATCTTCAGAGGTTGTATAGCCATAAAGCATTACTAATTTCTTTGAAGTTATAAAAGATGCTTGAAAAGAATATGAAAAATATAAGTACATAATATCATGAACGGAAATATAAATGCACAATATTTAATAAAAATTATCTCAGTAGATCAGGCAGCTATTAAATACAAGAAATAGTAAATCTCTAAAGCATTTGGAATATCTGATATCACAATATGTCTCTGACCTTTTTATCAGTTTTTCTTGTGTTAAATTCTGTCCATAGTTTTGGGATAAAAAATTTGATTGAAAATGGTTATGATAAAACAAATCCACCGCCGGCACACGAGTCCAAGGGTAAATTATTTTTATTCTAATAATCGTTGGGTATTTTCTAAAATTAAAAACATTAAAATTATTCATAAACAAAGTTATTCATTTTTGGCGTAAATTTAATCGAAGGGTTGCTATTGTACTTTCAGGTATCATTAGTTAAACCCTTATTTTAAACTTATGGGTTCTTAAAATAATTTTTTTAAATATCTACAGGTTACAATCTACAGTCAATGTTAACATTTTTCGTTAATATGAAAATTTTTCGTCAATATCAACATTATTCGTTAATATAAAAATTATTCGTTAATAAGAAAATTATTTGTTAAAACAATCATTTTTCGTTAATATAAACAATATTCGTTAATAAGAACATTTTTTGTTAATATGAAAATTATTAGTTGATATGAACATTATTGGTTAATAAGGATCTGTCTGTAGAGTTAAGTTAATAGGGCAACGTAAGAGAATTGAGGGTCAGCTATAAATATCGTCATGGGTTTTTAAAAACTATGTTACTACACAAAAAGTGTTTTGGTTTAAGCTCACTGTACCTCGATTTATCTTATTTTTTTCCTGCAAAAAAATTTTTTATAAGAAACTCCAGTGAAAGTTGAAAATAGTTAAAAGAAAAAGTAGCATATACTCAAGAGTTAAATTGCATTTTTGGCTGCCAGTGAAAACGGAGCTCCCAAACTCAATGTTGGTCTATTGTTTCCTATCAGCAAAAATCTATGCATTCAACGAGCCCAACATCAGGAATCAACTCGATTTTGCTTCAGACATTACTGATCCTGACAACGCCAGCTATTCCTTAAGTACTATTCCTTAGGTGGATCAATTGAATTCTAAATGATACAGAAACGCTATGCATCTACTGGTTTAAAAACACCTTAAAATTATTAGAAATACGTAAGTTATTAAAAATCCAAATTTTTCCAGAAAGAATTTTTGCTAAAACACTCTTAGTTACTTAATTCTTTTAATTTCATCGAAATATGAATCATAGGTTTCATCTTTAAATTTATTTCGCATAATGAAGTTATCGCCGTCGGTAACATTAACGTATTTTCATAAATCATTAAAATTCACGTAACACGTGAATTACCCATATGATCATTAAATATAGGAGAAATGCTAAAAACTGTCGTTAATTTACTTAAATGATTAACTTTTAGATATGACAGATGATTAATCAAACAGAACTAGCTCCAAAATGTCCTCCTTTATATCGAATGAGCAGCTAGAATAACCTACAGCAATTTTTATTTACGTCCGCCTTTGATATGCTATGAGATATTGTTTTGAAAATATTAGTTGATAATTATATAAAAGTTTTCTTCAGGTTGAGCTTATTATGGAAAAATATGGTTCCCATAATTTTTCACTTTGAGTTAGATGTTTTTAAAAAAGGTTAATAAAACATTATTGTTCAGTAAAAACTTGTCTGTTTTCATGGCAGACCGAATCAAACTAATAACAAAATGATATTTGGTAGGGGTGAATTATATGAAAATTCCAATGAAATATCAATAATCCGCAAAAAATCCGCTTGGGGAAATGAGATGTAGTCAAGTTTACAGAATGAAATTAGAGAATATGCATTAACTTATGTTCTACTTGGCTTTAAATACTAATATTTCTTTCAGTACAAACGCAAACAAATATAACACAAATGGCAGCAATATTTATTAGATCACGTTGCTATTGTATATTTTACATACCAGAGTTGTATTGTAAATTTCGGAAGCAAAGTGTACAAAGACTCTTTAACATGCTAATTGCATATAGCATTATTATTATATTATTATTATATCTTCCTATCTAACCAACAAATATACATTTATAATTTCGTTTAAATATTAGAAAAATTATTTGTTGATATAAATACTAAGACATACATTTGATAAGAAATTGGTTAATATGAGGGAGTCATTCATAGAGCAAGAGCTGACCAAAGGAGTGACACCGGTTTTTTACTTTTTTTCCAAGACATTGAAATTTGTTCCATTCAGCAGTACACTGAAATTTTATTGATTTTTTACCATATTTTACTGTTTTAAATGATGGTAGAGCTATCTAATATTAACACCACGGGTAACGTAATTATGAGTATAGAGACTCCCAGAAAAGTAATTAGATATTGATACCGGAACGTTA
>JAUZNK010055804.1:0-15418 GCA_035046665.1 Euphysa ruthae
CGCCACGTGGGCCCATCTGGAAATATTGTCTCGGCAATTTGTTGGTTCCCCACGTTAAATATAACATTCTCACTCTCACTCTCTCACGATCGTTTTTTTTTTTTTGACACTGGAAAAACAGCCATCTTGATACCTTGAACCAATTTAAAAACTGCGTATAAATTGGTCCAATCAGTTTGTGGTGCTGTTACCAAGGATAAAAGTTGTCACAATATCTGCACCTTAGGTTGCAATAGCAATGAATTATAAGCCGCCCTAAGTTGTTGGATTTATGCCTTTTCCGTAATTTCCATTTTAATTTTTTTAATGTAATTTTTATAGGTAATGAGATTTTCAAGTATCGTGCAAAGTTTTATCGCATATGGATAAGTAGAAGGGCTTTTCCACTGGGGCGCCCCCAGTTATATAACGAGAAAAATCCCAGTCTTGATAGGGTTAAGTTAAAATTTTGCTGAGAAATATAGTGCATATAAGGTATTTTGTTGATGTTTTGAGATATTTTGTTGACGTTGCGAATATTCCCATAATTTTTACGAGATGAAATACACATGAGAATCTTACCGATTCTAGCTTTTGAGTTATGTAATGAAGTTAACTGAGTGTTTCAAGTGAATCGTCAGCTGTTATTCCTTCATTGGAAGCATGTTGATGTTGTTGATGATGTTGTTGTTTATCATGATATCAATTGTTCGTATATTTGCCTTTGTTCGTTGCTGTCTGTCGAGTGTATGTCATCACCGTAATATCTTACCTGAAAAATCTGGAAATTTTTTATTCGATGGTGTTGGCTTCTATACAGTGATAGTTTGTACAAACAAATCATCTGGGATTTTCTTGGCTTTGTCGGATCACAAGAAGAGCGAGTACACTATCTTGGTGTTTCTGAAAAACTACTTAGCCGGTACCGTAAAGTTGGTTCTTTCCATCAGGCGTGTGGTTCTTGAAATCAGTTTTATTGATTGCTAAATGAATTGGTTTTCCTTACTGAGTGTTACTTGGCACGTATGCATCTTTATTTTTTTTCTCATGATTTCAACATAATGTTTGCAATATCAGTCTCAATCTGTATTTGATTTGAATAGCGTTTGTATGAGATTGAAACGTTAAGGTGCGAGAGCGTATCAATCAAGGCTTTTGATCGAGTAATTTTATGTACGTATTATGTAAGAAGACCAAGTCAAACTGTCGGTGCTGTCTCAGTAATGTGTGTATTTCGAAACTCTTTGTTATTTGTAACATGGGAAACCTGTCTGTTGGTTTCCACTCAAGATTAGTTCGCAGATGTTTCTTACGGTGGTATCTATCAATTATATATCGATATATATATCGATTCTACTTTTTAGGCGCATCGTCAATTGTCTGTTGTGGTCCGATAATTATCCATTTGATGAGCATTCCAAGTTGTTCTGGAATTTCGAAACCTTCATAATACCCAGTTCCATTTTACTTGCCGAAGCGGATCACGCCTCACAAGTTCGGCAGCTTTGAATATGTGTTTATAACCGTTAGAAGCATTTCTAAGGGAATCGATAGCTTTGTCTCTTGACTTGTCCGAGCATAAAATGTCCGATTCTCTTCTATTTGTAGGACGAGAAACGATCACACCAGGTACGTTTTCGGGCAGTACAGTCTTCAAACATCGCTTGTAGTTTCTGTGACATTCTACTGGATTCCTCAAAAGGTTGTTATACGTGATAGTGATGCGTTTCATATCAACAAATCTTGAATTTCTAACAAGTTCAGTGACAATTTCGACTATTTCAATATAAGCTTTAGCAGACAACGGGTTTTCTAAATCCCGATCGCAATTGTTTTCTTGTGATTGTTAAACTTTAGAATTCTGCCTCTTCAAAGCTGTCCAGCATTTCAAATGATACCCGTCATTTGCAAATTCATCGCTATTCCCTTTATCGTTTGCCACCGATAACACCGTCTCGCCGGCTTTTGTATAAGCAACTTTACGGAAATATCCACCACTTTGTTGGCAAATTATACAAAGTTTCTTTTGAAATGGAGTTGAAGTGGATCTCAGAATTGTCGTTGGAGGCTCTTCATCGGCATCATTATTGACATCTGTTGCTCCCTGAGAATTGGATAACCTTAATTTTTTGGCAATGATGCCCCAGTTTTCTGCACTAGTTTTTATAATCATTCTAGATTTATGGTATTTTCATTTTCACTGAAACTGAAAAATAACAGATTAAACCTTGCTTGACAGTTTTTACGCACATGTGGGTTCGCCAATTTTAGTTTTATTTGAATGACTGAATTTGTTTCTCTTTGTTTCTCAATTGAAAGAAAGTTCTATCTTGTTTTAAAAAACTCAACAAACAGCGAAAATGTAAGAATCTTTTTACATGTCATGCAATAAGATCTCTTTCTATATTTGTGAATCGTACAGAAGGCATTATCTTCAAAAGTGTGCGTATTGTGAGTGTGAGCTAGATAAACGTTTACAACCTATCTGGGATAAAACAAGCAAATACATGGCAAAAAAGCCCTAATTGTACTTTAAAATTTTTTGTGTTACCTTCTAACATAGGTTTTTCGATAAAATATTCTTGCATGCGGCTCAAATATTTGTCTCAAAACCATGGTCTATCCTACATTTAGCATACATCAGGATTAATACAGACATTACATCCTTTCCATTTTTAGCCTATTCGTATGTACTTTTCTACAACAGTTTCTAGGGGCAGCATAACCACTATTTTAGTTGCAATCTTTTTGTTTTATCAACGACGGGGGTCAAAAGTGCCCTGGTCTAGCGTCAATCTTTTTTTAATTTCAAAGAAAAAAAATTAATTATTTCCAACGTAATAGTAGTATATATTATAATTCTACAAGCAAGTTAAGCAAGTTAAGCAATCAGAATTTAAAATTTTCGCTGTGGAAAATTATGAAAATACCAAAACTTGACCCCTGAACTGGAAAAACTTCCCACCCCCTAACTTCCCAAATATACATTTTGGACCCATAGCGTTTTTATATTTTTTGTTTGTCCTGATGAGAGCTTTCGATTGAGCAACATTTCAAGCATTAATTTTAACTTTCGTTTTCTACTGAGTGGGAATCTGTGACGACGTCACAGTGGCCACGCCCTTTTTAAAAAAAAATGACACCATGGTTTTTGACATCTAGACCAACCCAAAAATAAAACAAAACAAAAATTTGACTATAACTCAAAAACGAAAAAAGTAAGGAAACTTTAAAAAAAAGTTTAGGCTAATATATATTAAAATTATTCAAAACGGTTGCTGGATATTAGATTTATTATAAACGGCTGAACAATACTAACAACCCCAACAAATACAATATGAAAATGAATATATACAAAATACAAGCTAAAATAACCGCAAGTCGTCTAGAAAACTTTTCCAATTTTTTAAAAAGTTTGAAATAACAGTGTCGGTAACCTGTATTTAAAATTCAAATCAGTGTGAAATCCGGAACATACTCCTAAACCATCAATAATTTTTAATAGAATTATCTGACGCCATGTAATGAACGTTTTAAGCCGTTTGGGTTCATTATCGTGAAAAACTAACTACATGCTTCTTCTTTAAAATATATTTTCTAACTGCCAAGCGTGATCCAAAACTACTACACATGCTTCAATTACCGAAAGTAAAAAACAACCAATCAAAATAAGATAATACAGTTTAACCAATCAAAATAAAATAATGATTGATCAAAATAGAATACATTGTTGTTAACGTTTTCTAACAATAGTTCTCGATTTTTCCGGTATCAATACGCTGAAGTGACAAGAAGTGAGGTACGAGTTAAAAAAAAATTCGAGTTATCTGTTTAATTATAGAGGTTTTTAAGAAGCAAAACCCATTCGGAAAAAGTAAAGAAATGTTCGAAATATCCCGTATTTGATTTAAGCGGTGGCTGCTGTAAATCATCTAAGTCTGAAAACCACGGATTTATAATTGGCCTCTTAAATATATAAATGTATAAATATATTGATTGATTCAATATATTATAATTTACGATCATCTAACTTCTGGTTTTATCAGCGTCTAATATAATATAGGTTTTATAATAAATATTTTTGAAACAATCACGCGTTTTGTTGGTTTTTATAAGCATTGTATATTTTCACAAATTTTGGCTAGGTTTATACTCATGTTAAAATAATCATTTTGTTAATAAACGCAATTTCAGAGTTTCGCACACTCAGTTGAAAGTAAGAATTAAACGAGCTCTATCGGGATTTATTTAATCTCTTGAAAATCGGCTGAAATTACTCGATCAACATGAAAAGGTAGGCAAGCTATAAATAAAGCTTATGGTCTATTCATAGCAAAATTATCAGTTTATGCACTAGGGCATAATAATCCAAAACCGTTAGACTGGTATATCTCAGAAACTATAATGTTCCTGCCTTAAGTACTATTAGACGTACATTATGGTTCCTTTCTGGATCCTGTTTTATTTAATATATTATTTGATTTAGTTTTGGGGAAATCGAACATTTTTTGGCTAATCAATTTGACTTTGTTTTTATTTCCAAATCTGACATTCAAACCACTTTTGTACAGTCAAAAGAAAATTTCCATTGTGTACCACTATTTAAAATTTTTAAAGATTTATCATTTAAAGCATTTTCTAATGGTTATTGTTGTTTTATTTCATCGTTATCGAAGAACAGATTTACAGTTTATAACAAAAAATCAATATTACAAGAAGCAATAACCTTTAAAACAATGAATTACAAAGATAATGCTTCAATTTAGTATTTAGATGTAATGGGTAAAGGAACTGTTGGTCCAGGCTTATATCCACCTGATGTAATTTGTCGTGATTTGAATATTTTTCAGTTAGCCGAAGTTTATACCATCGTTTATATCGTCATTATAAATCACCAAGTATAAAAAGTTTCACAAGAATCAACACCAAATTTAGTTGTTTGAACGATGTGTTATTTTTAAAGAAAGTTATTTCTGCTTTAAATGATGTGAGACAGAAAATGTATTCTTATGATAGATGAAGTTTATATCCAATCTGTATTGTCAAACCAACAAGTTTCATTATTCGATAAAGCTGTTAATCATCCTGACTTACAAGCATCAACTGTTTTTTCATGCATGGTTAAAAGTTTATTTTAGGACCAGAATTTATGACAAGAATGTTATCTGTTACAAAATTAAATTTCCAGCTTCAATATGAGCAATGCCAACCTCTCATTACCACAATCAATTCTGTTGGTCATGGAAATTTTTTAGCAGCTATTATTGATGGAAAGTTAATCAAAGTTTTTTTCCGGTTGATGATATACTGTGATTAACAAAAAAAAAAAATAATATTTTTTTTTTGCTACATCATTAAGTGCGCTTTATTAAATAAATCCGGAACAGATGGGTGAATTAAATTTTATATATATATATATATCATATTTTTGAAGAAACGTGCCACATTATCTACACCAGCCTTTAATAAAGAAAGAGGTCTGGAAGTACTGAAACATTCGTAATAATTTCTATCCATACAAATTTTGATATAAATATTTTCGCTTTGTTTATATGTTAGGTTTGTATTGTTTATATCTGGCTTGAACTGTGATCGAGTGAATTTTATTTAGAGCAAAGTCATATCAACAAGAAAATCTTAGCGCTAGTCCTGTAACAGTCGATAGCGCTAAGATGACTTCTTAGCTTTTCAATCATAAGTCAAGTTTTTGGTTATCTGTTTGAGTATTTGGTAATTTTGTAGTTCTAAATCAGAGGTTTTATGAATATTTTCTGCCGATTTTCTTTATTGACAATTTTAATTTGTCTAGGATATTCTTACTGTTTACCAGACAATGAGGGTGAGACTCTCTTAATATATACTTAATTTGTCTTGCAAAATGCTTACTATGTTTTTCTTGATGTGTTCACATGCAGTATACTCACCTTGCTATCTTTTATTGAGTTATTCTTATTACGGTGGTCCTATTTATACCGGGTCGTGTTATATAAATTACACGAATTAACTTTATGTGACTGTTATAACGAAACTGTTGACCGCAGTAATCTTTCTTCAGAGGACTTTTAAAATTAATCTAGGCCGGGTAACTTACGAAAAAAAAAATTCTTTTAAAATTGACCAGTTTTTGAGCAACTATCAACACCCAAATTATTTAAACATTTCTTGACCTGGCGTAGACTTTAATGTGTATATATTTCCTTAATATCTGTAATTTAAGACTTTATTTTATGAAAATCTTTGTAATTTTGATTCTGCATCATAGATAAATATATTTTTGTTATTATAAACCGTAATAAAAGAAAAAATATATAACTATTTTGTCCTGTAAAGCGATTTTTTCTACCTTCCTTTTAAACAATTTTTATTAATTTCTTCAAAACCAAAAGTAAAACAATCGGAAAAAAAAAAAAAAAAAAAAAAAAAAAAAACCAAAAAAAAAAACCTAAAAAAACCCTCCATATTTAAATATATATTAAAAGCAGTTTTTCATTACGTGTAAATCGGGCTTTAGCATCGGCCTCCAGTTTCTCGCATGCTCTCCAGGCCTGTAGTAGAGATTGCCATGGTCCAACGTCTTCAATTTTGAAAAGATGTTAGGTTCTAACAATTCAATGGTTGCTAAATCTAATCAGTCACAGAAGTAACACAAATGTAAAAATATTAGATTTTCACTTTTACAAGAGATTAACGTACAAATTCAGTTGATCGAAGACGTGTTAACCTGAACTTGAAAAAGTTCTTTACCTAGAAAATTCTTTGATTCACTCTATCTTAAATCACTATTCCTTAATTTGCATGCTTTAAAGAAAGCCGCCAATAAGTTGACTGATCTAACTCAAAAGCGAACCTTTCGAGAAATAATAAAGGTAAGAAATTCAATTTGAAGAAGCTTTGTACATTAAAGCTCCAAAAACCTTCGCATTTAAAGGAAAAACCTAAGAGCTCCACTAAACTCATAACGTTCACACTTGAATCAGCAAATTGTTGCTTTTTTGTAAGCATTTGCAATACACAACATTTATAGGAGACAGTGACAGTATTTCGTATCTAACATTTCTTAATTAAAAACTTCATGACGACAAAGCTAATTAACAAAAAGGCAAGCCTATTGGTTATATGCGAAAAAGGGTGGGTATATGTTCAAGAAATTAAAAAAAAAAAAAAACTGTAGTGACTAGCTATTAACAGCGTAAGACTATTTTTAGTCAATGTCAGAGAATATTTTGATATGAAACATGATGCAAAACCACTGCATTGATCGTGATAATGCACGTGTTGCAAAAATTACAATTGCAACGCAACATTCTTGTCAAAGTTTGGCTAAAAACGTTAAGATTGATGCATAAAGGCTTTTATAGGTCATAATAAAGAAACTATAGGAAGAATTTTTAAAATTTGACATAAAAGTAACGCATTGTTTTATGCTCAAATAAACTTTTTTTCTGTTTTTTTTTTTTTTGGCATAACACAGTTCTAAGAAATCGTAAGTTCTACTGGCCTAAAACTTTACTATTATTTCCTTTTAATGGCAGCTAGAATTTTATTTATAATCACGACGATTGAAAAAAATTTTCTCCCTTTTAGTCTGACAGTTTGCCCGATTGACGCTATTCTTAGTAAAATGACCATAACTTGAAGTTTGATCAAATCTTCAGCTTATAGGTAAAGCTTCAATATTTCAAGGTTTTTGCACCATTCCAAGTGCAAAAACAAAGAAATTTTTTTTTTTTAGTTTAGTTTTGTTTATTTTTCAGTTTTCTGACGCATTTCAAGTTCATTAAAGCTGTTAAAAACAAAAATATAAAACAATAACAACAAAAAGAAGAAGTACCACACAATGTTGTGTAAAAACATCATGCATTAGACTCGAATAACAATATCATTTTATATAACACAAATACTAAAACTTTGATTTATACTCATCCTTACTTCTGTAACTTTGAGCCAACTAAAAAGATATATAAACTTTGTTTGACTGTGGAACAGATTGTCTCCTGAATGTTGCCAAAAAATTTTTCCAACTCATATGTTCTTTTTAGATTCATTTTTAATTTAAACAGTTGAAAATATTTTCTTTGACGTAATGAGAAGATTATTTTGAGATTAAACAGTATAGTTGAAAATGGTAGATAATGTTGTATCATTGGATGTAATTTTAATTACTGTGGAGCTGAAAGAGTACCTGTATTTACGTTTCCAAAAGATGAACAAGTCAAAGAAAAATTGATTAGATTTGAAAATAGAGAATATTGGAAACCATCTTCCTCACTGCTACTTGATTAAAACATTTTGAAAAGAAATGTATCCAAACTGGAGATCAAGAAAAAAGACTGAGGTTAATAAAAGCTCAAAAACCGCTTCCTACAATATATACTAACTCATCTATTCAACCTGTTAAAATAAAAGCACCCTGAAAATCATTTTATATGATTAAATGTATTTACAAAAATTCAATGTATATTCTGGAAAAATGATTGGAACGAGCCAAGAAAATGAGTTCTATAAAGTGTTGTTTGTTTTATGGCAGTTGGACTTAAAAACTAAAACATCATTAAGCAGTGCCTGTTGTAAATTTAGACAGTGAGTGGCTAAAACCAGAAATACTAAATTGTATTGAAATTTTTGTCGGAAAAAAACTTTAATGTCAGAGTTGTCATTTTTGACAATCATACATGTAATGTATCTGCATTTTCAAAATTACTAATCGACAATGGGTGAAATCCTGAAAAATTATGTATTTACAAAAATTTTCTAATTTTTGATGCAGTTCATCTTATCAAAAACATTCGAAATAACTATTAAACAAGAAAAGATTTTTTTTTCATTCGTTTGATTTTTGTGGTTTTCGGGATGATATTCATGTGAAATCTGGTGAAATATCTTGGAAGATCTTGGAAGATTTACATGATGTTTATGATAGAGATGAAAAATTAGAAGCTAATTTAAAAAAAGCTCCTAAGATAACAAACAATGTAATTCACCCAGGAAGATTCAAACAAAATGTTAATATTGCTCTTGATATTTATCATGATAAAACAATAGCTGAAGTTTAATGATATTTTTCTAACCGAACTGATACTTCTAGTTTATGCTGTTTTATGTTATTTGACAAGTGGTGGACTACGTCAAATTCAAAAAATAAGTTTGCATTTAACAACCGACTTGGTGATGCATCAGTACCAAATGATAAAATACCAGATTTCCTTCGTGCATTTGCTAAATAGTTAAAATCATGGAAAGGTTCTAAGATTAAAATAAGATTAAAAATCTCATTATTATTGAATTTTTAACAAATTTATATTGATATCACAAAAATGCTCTGCCTTACAAAGAAAAGTTCCATGCCAAACTTCAATGAAAGAAGACTCTTTGATAGTAATTTTCATTATGCCCTGAAAGCACGCTTTCAAAGTGCCCCAATAGAAAGGAGTTCTGGACGATATTGGCAAATGAGTGGAGGAAGATTTTTAATAAGCTTAAAGTACGCCTTATATGGTAAACAAATCATTAAAATTAAAGACTTAGTTAAAGAAGGCATTAGTATGTTTGAAACTAATACGAATGTTAATGAATTCTATAATATCATTTGAGATTTTGTGAAAAGTATTTCAGAGATTAAATTTGAAACTTAACTACATACTTTAACTACATAAATCTGTTATCTAGAGGTTGCCTTACAAGACCATCAATATCTCTTTCAGAATACGTTTGTAATAGGTTTGCTTACCTTGATCATGCATTTAGTGTCATCTATTCATCTAATCCCCAAGAAACAAAGGCAGCCAATTTACTTCTGCATTAATTAAGCGAAGATGATTAATTTTTATGCCAAAGCCACAAAGTGAAAGGGTTTGATCTGGTTTACACAATTTTTGTCTAAATGTATAAAAAACGAAAACTTGAATCAAATTAGAACATTTTAAACGACGTTTTTGCTAAATTCTACTTACACTTATAAATATAGGTAGAACTAGCTTCCAATTTTGAATATCACTAGCATAATAAGGAGAAAATCATGACTTTGAATGAGAAATAGAAATTTCTAAATTTATATCTAAAGAATCAAACACAAACAATAAATTAGAGATACGTACAAGATTGGAAAAAGAAGGAATTCTAAATATATGAACAAAGAAAAAACATAAGAACAAAAAGATTTGAAACTAATAATTCTCAAGGCAGAGCGTTGGACTGATAGTATTTTATTCAAGTGATAACTTCCACTTTAACCCCAAACCTGACAACGACAACTAATACGAAAGGAAAATATTAAAAATAAATAGAGTGAATTGTATTATTATTAACATAATGACGTAATGACATAATGCTTTTGAAAGCATGCAATTAGATCGACTAAATTTTTTAGTTAAGTTCGTTGAGGAGGCTTCCATGATAAATGTTCATCAAGTAAGTCTTCAAGATATTTAACATACGAAGACAGATAGACTCCAAGATATTGAATATACGATGACAGATAGACTCCAAGGTATTTAGTATACAATCACAGATAGACTCCGAGAGATATATCATAATAGACTCCAAGATATTTAATAATCATCATAATCTTCATAATCAAACTTTCTGGGACTATGAAAAATAATGTATTTAGTTTTACTTACATTGAGTGATATACGATTTGCGTTTAACCAATTATTAATACCCTTAAGATCATAGTTAAGTTTGTTACATAATACTTTCAATAAATTATTGATAACAGATTTGTGTGATCAGCAAAGTGATGAACAATAGAGTTGTTTATGGAAAAACTTACGTCGTTAATATAAATTAAAATAAAAGAGGACCCAAGGATAGAACCCTGTGGCACCCCATAATTAGTTACGAATTGTTTACGACTGCCAAAGTAAGAAGAAAGCCAGTTGTTAGCAATACCATGAGCACTATATTATTCAAGTTTTGAAACGAGTATAACATGATCCACCGTGTCATAAGCCTTTTGTAAAGCTATGAATATACCACATGCAAAATGGCTGGAGTCCAGAGCTTCGCGAGTTTTCCCAGTAATGCTTAATAGGGCGTGAGAAATTGTGTTTTAACCAGCAATCCAAATTGAAATTTTCTGAAACACAATTGTAAATGTTCAAAAATGACTGACTATAAACATGAATACATTAATATTTCAAGAAGTTTAAAAATGTTAGATATTGGTCTGTAATTATCATAAATGACAAAGAGACAGTAAAGTATAGAATCAAATGTTTTAGGAAGAGATTAAGTGTCTTTCCAGTTAAGAAAGATGTAAATAAAGAGTATAGTGTAGTAAAATAATGAATCAATTTTAAATACTCTAATAACTCCTGTGAATTTTAAATGTCGTGGATATTGTCGCTGCAAATCCTGCTGATGTAATAAATACTTAAATATCACCATTGATGAAAGTTAAAAAAATTATAAAAGTTCTGCGTCCGCATTATAAAGCTAGCTTTTACTCAATGTTTAAAAAAAAAACTAAGAGCCTACCTCAATAATAATTTGAGATAATTAGACCGGTATGAAATCGGTATATTTTGCTATTCCGTAGTAACCGGTTACCATGGCAACAATTTTTTTTTAAATTTTTGGTTTTACATTATTGATGTGAACTAACTAATTATAAAAAAGTTAACCTTATATGATGTTTCCTTTTTGAGATAACATTTTAGGGGAATTCCCCCTTAACTCATTGTTTACAGCCTCCTTAATTAACAAAAAGTTGAATTTAAGGCTAATTTATAAACCGAAATGGAAAAAAGTTTAAAATATATACGACGGATGTACATATGACGAATAATATATCTATTTTATAGCAGTATGGTATCATCTTATTTCTTCCTTCTTATGCCCTTGGGCGTTATTATAATTTAAATCTTTGGTGTGAAAATCAGATGAATCAAAACGAGATAAAGCAATCATTTCTGGTTCTCTAAAATTCATCATAATCTTCGCAAATTTAGTATCAAATTTAGTATTTGGTTTAGTATCTAAGGAGCCCCACCATGGTTGCTACCAACGTGCGGAAATTTTTCAATTTTTCACCCTCTAGAATGACTAATACAACAAGCTAACATCTCCTTTACAGGAAATTTTTTATCTTGAACTTATATGAAAAAATAATGGAAACACCTGGTGGAGATAAAATGTTTTTAAGTTGAAGTTTCTTTGATGTTAAAAAAATTGCTTTTTCAATAATGTTGAGAAATTAAAACCCACAGTGAATAAAAATTTTTTTAACAAATAGAAAAGATATGCAAAAAAATTATTTATCATTATAATATCCAAAAATGTTTATCGTTGTTTGAAATTTATCGATAAACATATTCCCAATCATTTTTAAATCAATTTGCCAACCGCATCTTTGTGAGTATGAAATACAGGTTATAAACGAGAACCTGTCATTGTCGATCGCAGATATGTTTTACTCGTTTTAAGGCCGAGACAGACCTTTCACTTACCGCATTTGTAGCAAGCATGACGAGCAGTAACTTTGCAGTCTTTACAACTTCGGAAAATAAAACCATTTTAGAATGTCCCAGGATCTTTAGAAAAGAGATTTGTTTGGTGATAGTAAAAGTCTTTGTATCAAATCCTAGTAATTTTGGAATGCCAGAGAGTAAAGCTAACTGTGTTGTGACGAGACTCTCGTTAATTTCCTGAGGATAGAACTGATGGACTGAGTGTAGGTTATTCTCCCAGCTTTCCGCTTTGATCGACTTGAAAAGAGATTCCTGCAAATAGACATAAGTTTTTAAATCTGGTTAATCAAACCTCTGCTTAATACAACCAATAACAAGATCGAAAGCTTCAAAATACAACTGACATTAATGTTCTATTTTGGGTGAAACATGAAAATGGTTTGTTTCCTGTGGATTTGGTTTACTTTGGAAATAGTCAGGTACTTTTTTTTTTTTTGTGACAGCATCAGCATCAGACACACCAAGCTGGGATTGTCATTCCAAGAAACTTTCATACATTTCATTGCTTCGAGCTTTTGACAAAGCAGTAATAACATGAGTAGCCAAATCCTGTCCAACAGCGGCAGAAATATCACAACGTCGAATTGCTTTACTTAGATTGTCCGTTTTTTTCAATAGACTTTTGCCTAAACAGCAACAAAATATAAAACCAAATGTCGACATTACAGACGTTAGATGGTCTATTTTATTTTCCAGCCATGAAGCTAGTCCTTTTTCATGCTCGCTAAGAAGTACTAATAATTGGCTATTCAAATTTTAATAATTTAAAGTGGTAAGTTTTCAAAATTATGTTTCAATACATTTAAATATTATTTATAAACGTGTAAAAATTTAATAGGAGTGTGTTTTTCCCTTATAATTAAAAAAAATATTCCATTATTTGCGATTTCTAGCGCATATAATCATACTTCTAAGTATTATTATAATTTCTAGCACTTTTTTAGCAAAATTTTTTTGTTTACTATGTTAGCAAATGTCATAAACTTGCATATTTTGAGAAATATCATGCTAGAAAATTTTTAGTATGACCGCAGCAATAACTCTTTGATTATTTTGAGAAAACAACAAAAAGATTTTTTCCCGCAAAAAAAAAACCATTTTTAATAATTTTATTGGGTGGCGTGGGCCTCCTTGGCCCTCGGTGGTTACGGCACAATCGCACCTGTTTTTTCGGTAAGTTCTGAACTGGAAATGAAATTGATCCTTGATAAATATCACTAAACAAAAGACCGCCACCACCAGGTTCAATTCCAATACATGTTTTTTTTGTATAAGCATAACACTTATAAGCATAACGGTAAGCCTGGATTGTTACATATAAACAAATTTTTAAGTTTATGTCTACTTGATGTTTGTTTGAACGTATACAGTGCCAAAACATCTCCATTGCAATTTACACGTTCAAATTTTCTGAAATTGACATTATTTACACAAACTTTAAAGTTTATGCTGTATGTCTTTTGATTGAAAATTCTCGAAACAGAAATCTGATGAACATGACCATACTCGAAATTTTAAACAGAAAGTATATATATACTTATAAGAAGATTTCACAGTTTAGTTATCAAGGAGTTTAGCTTTTCTATTTTTTAACAAATCTACCATTCTATTTTCCCCCACAATTAATTACCAGGCTTTGCTGTGTGAATTTGGCTAATGAGTTTTTCAGGAAGTATGAGTGTATCCTGTGACAGATCTGAATTTATATCACCTCTGCAGTATCTAGCAATGATTTCTATCGAGCATGTGTAGCAATTTTATTTGGGCTTTTATCTTTCCAATAAGATAATTCAAATTTTGCTGGACCAAGAAAGTTAAATAAAATAAGAAACTCTTCTGGGAGCAGCCTAATAAATATTTGCATTTAACACTGTCTTTTAAGACAACATTTGGTGACATAGAATTAACACAACATGTAACTAAACTGCTATTGCCGCTACTTAATATTCTTGCTTGATTTTTAAGACTCGTTGTTTCGCTTCCTAGAACACAGTTTTTTGAGTATATTTGTTCGGTTATTGTTCTTTTTGTTGCTTACCTAAAATAATTTATGGTACTAAAATGTCATGTTTTAACATAGTAATCTAAATTTTGTAATGTATCGTTATTGTCTAGAGGTTTTATTTTCTTAGTAATGGTGCAGCTAGATCTTGGTGTTGGGCATTTCCTCTTATGTGAAATCTTTTTTTATCAATTTCTGCTGCTGCAATAGCTAGAAAAGGGTCTGGATTTTCTTTTGTTAGTCCAGCATCTATGAAGTGAAAAGAGCATATGTACTCATCCTTTTTTTACTTGGGAAATTTCACTAAAATCCTTCATTCCATATGCATGTGACCAGCGTTTATATTTCTCCGTTTTCTTAATTTCTTGTTGTTTATTCCAGTCTGTCATAGCATCTCTAAAATTACCTGGTTTTGTAAACCTAACAAATGTTACACTTGGTGGTAAACGATCAGGATATCTCGAGTCAGACTTACACAGACCCCAGCAACAATGTTTTGTTGCACCACGAGCGGATATATTTGTTTACTATACTACAAACTTTGTCCTCGTATCAATCCCTTCACACCTTGCGTGCATTACGTAACCATTTATTTTTAGATCACGGGAAGTAGCTATTGATAGCTACTCTTGCATTGTAGCAACAACTGTTTATCTTTCAAAAATGGTACCTCGGAACATTAAAAAGCATGCTGTTTATGTTTATTTTCTAACCCATTTTGTATGCTTTATTATTCCAGATAAATTATAGCCAAATAGCACCTATTAGCTAATTTAAACATGAGTTATGCTAAAGTTTTTGCTCGTATAAAACCAACTGAGAAGTTCGACAATGGAGTTATTGAATTGCATCCAGATAATAGATCCTTTAAGATAATACACCCAATGAGAAAAGAGAAACGAAAAGAAAACATCGATAACCAATTTGATAATTTCCATTTTAGGTAATTTGAATTAAAGATGTATGC
>JAUZNK010055815.1:0-15414 GCA_035046665.1 Euphysa ruthae
TTGAATTGCAGCTCAGTACTGGTGTTTGGGGTTCACCATTTAAACGTCCCCCAGCTTGTTCTGCTCAGGAATAAATATTGAAACATCTGAATCTATACAATACACTCTACAATACTATTGTAAAAAAAAAAAAGCAACATATATCATTATTTTCAGAGTTGCGCAATTGGCTTTCGCAATCCAAGTGGAAATTCTGTTGTCGAGCGATAACACTCGCGTCATTTACTTCACGCGTACTTTTATCTACTCAGGAGGTTATTTGCTTATGGCAAGGCCTGTATATGTTATATATTTTTTTATATTTTGAGTAGAAAAGAGTTTCAGCACGGAATTATCAATATTTTTATGATATCTGCCAATCATATTTTTTTAGATATATATAGTTTAGTTTGCAAAATTCTAAAGTAGCAAGTGATCATAACGGATGATTTAAAATTTTTTCTTGTATTAAATTCCTTGATTACAAAATAAAAAAGTAATACCTGCTAATGAGAACGATAACTTGCTGTGCATCTGATACCACTGTCAAAAGAAACATGGATAATGCAGGCCCAAACGCAATACATGAACAACCAAAGAATGATAGCAAAGTCATTTTATTTCTTTATTATCATCTCTCTATGTCAATAAAAAGTCAAAAATAAGTTTATATTTAATTGTAAAATTATGTTAGCAGATTTGAATCTTAAAAATTCTAATAGACACCTGACAAGTTTTTTTGTTGGTAGGCAAATAATATGGTAATATGGTATGGTGGCAAAAATTTTTCAAAAATTATATATATTTTTTATTTCTTTGAATAAATTTGGAAATAAATCAGTAAATTTTGGAAACAAATTATTAAATTATCACACAATCTAAATACTATATAAGTTATAGCTATTTATTTCCTTATTACCCAGTGATTTACCCTCTTGAAGAGTTATAGATTCTCACGTCGAGAATTCCTCCACCACTCCTCAATCAGCAACACCACGATCATTTCAAACCCCAGCATCCTCTCCAACTTTTTATTCATATAGAGGTGAAAGTTAATTTTATTTTAAAAAGATTTGTTCTCAATGTTTTACTTTGTATTTTTTGCTATCAAGTTAAATTCACTAAATGGAGCAATTTTAAACATAACTATAATTAAACTTTAATTTTTTTTTCCAATCCAATAAATGCAAATAAAAAAAGCACATATGTATTAAAACGTAGATTCAAACCCTGGATTACACAAAGTATGTATATTAAAATCGAAAGGCAGCAATTTTTATAATAGATTCTTGAAGGCTAAAGTTTAAAAATCTTAAAATGATAATACATGATCGCTATAGGTTCATAGAAACATACTGTTAAAAGAAAAAGTAAAACAATGTGAATCGCTTCACTTTTTTAATAACAAAAAACTTGGAAATAAAGAAAAAAAATAAAATTTCTTCAATTCATACTCAACTCATATTTTTCTTCTATTGGAGAATGTATTTAATTTAATTTAAAAGTTCTTCTCATGTAAATTTCAAAGTTTATTAAAAAAATTCAAAAATTACTGCATCTTTTATTTCTCCTACTTAAAGCTCAAACTGAATCTTACAACTTTTTAAAATAATATGATGGCTCACTCCAACCCTGTTTTAAAAACCTAAGCATGTTTAAATTAATGCAAATGTTCTTCTTGCACCTGGCGGAAATTATTCTAGAAAGTTAATAACAATCAGCTTTCTGAACATGTTTGTGAAAGATATTGCTATATCCCCTCATTTCTACACCAAACTAAGTTACTTATCTTCCTTGATTATTGAAACATTTAGTTGACAATACTTACTTCCATAGGTATTCAAATACCAATAGAAAAGCGCTTAGTCCAACAATAAAAAATTGTTTTGGAAATTTTATATTTTTTCCTGATTAAATTAATTTGAAATCATATTCTGCTATCAAATGCCAACTTAGTCTTATTCTCATACTGTAGGTTATAGATTGAGCAGTCAATTCCTTAAGCCTAAAGAAAGCTTTTTTAAAATGCAATTTGGTTTTAGAAAAACATTCAACATCATATATAAGTCTCATGGAAAAATCAGAGAAATACTCTTATACAAACCGGATCATTATGGGATCAGGTGGCTGCCCAAACTACTTAAAACTAACATAGGTTTTCCTCAAGGCTCTGTCCTTCGGCCTTTGCTCTTTCTCATATATATTAATAATCTTAATCAGGTCATTAAAAATTCTATCGTTCACCACTTTGCAGATGAGTCTAATCTTCTACATCTAAACAAAATTATTAAAAAGCTCAACAAACTGCTTCACCAAGACCTTGAATTGCTTAACCAAGACCAATAAATTGCTCTGAATCCCCCAAAAACAGAAATGTTATTTTATAGAAGCCATTCAACACCAATTTGTGATGTATATACTGTGTTTAAAAATTGAAGGCAAAAATATCACTTGTAGACTGTAAAATAATTAAGTTTATACCTATGAATTATAATACTTTAAATTTCATACAAACTTGGAACAAAACTCAGAAGATCAAAAGGAATATCAGCTAAACTTCGACATTATATACCTCTGGAAACAGTCAAGACCATCTACTTTAGTATTTTTGAGTCTGATCTAGTATATTTTGGCAATATCTAGGGTCAACGGGGAAATCCTTCTGCTGATAGAATTATCTCTCTTCAAAACACTGCCCTTGTTAATTGAAACTAAAAAATCATATTCAAAGCAAACTTATTATCTGTGCAAAAAACAGTGCTATATGAAAAAGGCTAATGACATTAACAGCTAAGGACTTAAAAAATTATACCACACAATTCAAAATTAACACTGTAGTTTTACATGAATTCTTGTAGTAGCAATATCAGATATTTTAAGCAGAAAAAATTGACATAATCCAAATAATAAAACATGTGTACGAAAGTTAATTTTGCTTTGTATATGACCGATCAAGACAAACTTAAAGTCAAACACATGGGCACTCCTGAAAATTAACTAAACCTGAAGCCACATATACCAATTTACCATATACAATTTTTTAACTAATCTCTGATATGTTAGGGGGATAACACAAGTTGCCTCTGATTGATTGGACACTTTTTTCTATGAACGATTTTAAAACATACTTTTAGAACATACTAATTCAACAATTGTAGTTTGTGTTTCTTTGTGGTGGTGTTTAATACATATGTGATGCTTAAGTCCCTCTCTGACTTAACTTGCATTTCTTATAGAGCATTCTGTATAAGTAAAAATATTACCAACGTCGTTTTGATTTGCAACCTCGAGGAGAAGAATATCGATATCACTTAAAAACTGATCATCCTCAAACATAATATCCATTCCAGTGCAGAAATAATATAATCGTTTAAACGGCAGCATTTTATTTGATTTTAATGACAGTAGGTTGCTGCGCATTGTGGTGTAACTTGTATACCTCTGCTGGGTCTGTCCTAGAGCAATGCAATAGTCATATGGTAGGGGGTAAACACCACAATCGACTCCATTAGTCTGTTGTTGAGCAGTAACTACGTTAATAATAACTTTTGTTTCAGATGCATTATTATTCATTAACGAACATATCTGTGCCATCTTGTGCGCATTGCCACTGATCCATTGGATACTGTCAATCAGATTTATCTCACCAAGATTACAACCATATGTACTAAAAGTCGCCCAGTGCAGGTTACCATCATCTAGAACTTGCAGATTTGAACACTTTAAAGTTAAAATGGTTTGAGCTATACTGGGTCTTCCACCAGCCAGGGCATTAATTTCAGGGAAATCATATTTTTAGAAACTTTTAAAGCAGGCGATTACATTATTTAATAACATTCGGTTGGATGCTATTGACTGTATATTTGCAGCAGTTATCCTTTCTCTACGAGGACGGAATGTCTTTTGCTGATTCATCATCTTGGTCCTCATCAATTACATTCACGTCTTCAGTTATTGGACTGTCATCAAAAGTGACAAATTAAATCTGACCTTTACCAGTTGTGTTAACATCAGGCACAAAATCTGTTTTGATTTCTTCAACCGGTTCTGTATTTATTGTCAAAGGAACTTTCAATATTTGAGGTTTCCTTTAACTTAATATTTTTACTGATGGTTTGTTTATGTGATTTGAAAAGATGTTCTTTATAAAGCTATGCAATTATGCAGGTTCACTCAGCTATAAGTTTGCCTTCGATATTGCGAATCCTTTTGTCAAAGTCTGAGACTTTTTTTGCCTCGGCGTTCAAGGAAATTTGTTGGTTCGAAAGGTTTGTTGTTTTTCTATTATTGACTGCAATTTTGAAATGGATGACATTGCTGAAGGTTTATATGAGTTTGGATGTAATAAAATGGAAGAAAGTTTGTTGATATTATTTTTTCAAAAATTTATTATGAAGTGAATCCTCGAATAGACAATGACCGTAGATTTAATTTATAAATTAAAGTTATCAAAATTAATCCCATTTCAAATTGTTTTTTGGCTCAGCATATCTAAAAAATTATCTCTTAAAAATAAACTACTTTTCAATAATGCTTTTTATGTAACATCATGTGTAGCATCGTTATTTTTTTTATATATTTACATATATTACGATTTTGGGACACAGAACGAAGACAAACATACACCATCTAAATTCTGCAATAATATCTTGCCCGAAATTAGATGGGGTTTCACCGAAAACGCAGTTATCAAGTGGGCTCGAACCACATACCTTTTCATTACTGTCTCCATAGTTCGTAATAAAAGTAAATAAGTATTTATTCTGCCACAAACATAAGCTATTAAAATTAAAAGACAAGAGAACACAAAAAACTAACAACAACAGTAAACATTAAGATAAAAAACAAATGGTTGCAAGGATAGGAACAAAAACTGTCTGTCACAACAATATTTCCATTGTGGTCCCATAATACATCACACACGAAAATAAAGAAATTTATACAGAAAAAAAGCAAAAAAAAAAAAAATTTGTAAAAGAAAAAAAATGAGTTTTTTTACAGAAATATAGTCGATATTTATTAAGTATATCTTCTATGTGTATCTAATATATGGTGTATGGTGTATCTATGTATTGTCATTTTCAGATATTCGAAGTTCAAAGTTCGGGCCCATCTGAATAATTCTAGAGGTGACTAATCTAACCCAAATATGAATTTTACATTAGATCTAATAAGGTACTACAAATATGATATAGCTAACCCAGTTCCAGGCTCATCAATTAGCCTGGAGTATGTGGAATAGGCTAAATTTGTCGCTTTCAGATATTCGAAATTCAAAGTTCGGGCACATCTAAGGAATTATAGACGTGACTGGTGTACCTCACATATGCATTCTGCGTTAAAACTAATTAGGTACTAAAAATAAAATATAACTGGTTTGGCTCCAGACTCCTCTTTTAGCCTAGAGTACGCGGAATAGTCTAAATTTGTTTTGTTTTTTTGTTTTTTTTTTTCAGATATTCAGATATTCGACGTTCAAAGCTCGGACCTTATCTGAAGAATTCTAGAGATGACTAGTATACCCAAATTATGCATATTACGTTAGATCTAAATAGGTGCTAGAAATAGAATATTGTTAATTTAATGGCTCTTTAAGATTACATTAATACATTGATATGAACCGGCATGAGATTTAGGTAAATATCACACACTTTACAGTTATTTAAACTAAATACTTTTCACTTTCTTTAAAGTTGTGAACCCAAAATGACATGGTCACGGAAATGACGGCTATATATCTGGAAAATATTTTTAAGTTCAGTTACTTTGCGCATGTTAAACGATGGTTTCCATCGTGAAAATTACAGCGATTTGTTAATGGGTCGACAGCTAAAAGTATGGGATTTTTTTTTTTCCTCTTTGACAAATATCGTTTTTTAATTCGTCTAGCGCTGCTATCGTTATAAATATCGCTTTTCGCTGATCGTATTCTAAGTATTGTAATACTTCTTCAGTTTTCATGATATCTTACGAATGCATATTTGAAAAGTACTTGTCGTCGCTTTCAAAATGGTCTTTTCCTTTCTCTATATCTAAAAAACAAAGACCAAAGCATTTGAAGTATACAATTACAACATGGTTTATGGTGTCTTTATAGCCAATAAAATGAAATTAAAAAAGGTCTCATTTTACATAATTGACCATGCGTGCATTTAAATCTCGGTTTCAGGATTAAGTTTAATGTTTACTTTTATTTCAAAAATGTATTCATTCATATGTCATTTCGTGCCTTTGATAGAAGATAAAAATTTTTTTGGGGATTTGACTTCAATAAATTTTACAAGCGTTCGAGAAATTTAAATACAAATTTCTAAATTATTTATTTTTACTCCGTTTGCGATCAATTGATAACAGTGTAAGCCAATTCGAAGAATTCAAAAAATACGATATGTATGTCTGTATGAATAAATACAATAAAATGTGCCCAAAAATAATAAGTAAAATGCACCCGAAGTGTTAAGCAAACACCCTTTTACTGGGCTACCCATGCGATAGTTTATGGTGCTATTCTTTATTAGTTGTATATATTTACCATCATTTGTTGTAAGACTTGATTTCAAGTTGGTCGATAGACGATTGACAACTTCTAAACACAATATTATAAACACTAAAACTACTCTTATTTTGTTAAAACAATATACACCCATAGTTGAAATTTGGTGTCAATCTACTGCTGATAGGAGTAGCTACTGTGATTAGGAGTAGTTTATGATATAAAACTAAAACAAGAGAAATTTATCAGTTGCTTACTTCTATCAAAGTTTTAAAGATTTTTCTTAAACATCTTAAAACACTCAGGCTTGCACGTATTTGAACAATATTTGTACCAATCTATGTACTTGATACTTATACACTTCAGCCAATGCTCTATCGACTAGTAATTAATGTAATAAAATAATTAATGATTTATCAGATGTTATCTATGTTATTTTGTTTTTGTAAACTGAGAGCAAGTACTATTGCCTTCTAATATTTTTGACTTCGAACTTTTTCTAAAAAAGAGAAGTATGAATTTTAATAAATTAATTTTTGTAAAATAAATCGAAACAATTAAAAGGTAACACTCACTAACTTTTTAAAACAGATATCGCCTATTTTAATTTGTTGACATTATTTAGAGCTAAATGTGTATACATGCACTGCGTTGTACATAAACTATATATATTACCTTTTTGAATTTAAATGGATCTTAAAATCAAGTTACAACTAGGGCTTCAAGTAGAGCTTTAATGATAGTATTAAGACTACAAACGCTTCTCAGATATTTTTTTAAAAACAACATACAATAAGATCCATTTTATAAACTTTCATTAAATATGAAATGTTGATAAACTTTTCTAAAAGTGCATTGGAAAAAAAAATTGAAAAAAAGGGGAAATAATGACAATTGTAATTTTGCTATTTGAGGAAATAAGTCCTTCAGATTTATTTTTTCTTCATTTTTTTTCAGTTACATCATTGCAATGTGCCCCTTTACCAAACGTCACCTCACTTTTTTATTATTTGTTTTTAATCTTAAAATATTTAGATGTTATTATATTAAAATCTTGTAACCCGTATACGACAATATTTAAATCTGAATATCTCGCGAAAGAAAACTTAAAAAAAAATTGAGGCAATGTTCTGATTACAAGAACATGCTGATTAAGATAAAAAAAAACATCGTCACATTGACCCTAAACCCAGGGGATTTATTTCTTCTAGAATGTAAAAAAAGATTCAAAAAAAGTCGTTCCGAGATATCGTAGATTTTAGTTTTAATGAGGTGTTCATTCAAAATAGATGAGATTTGAGTTTAAACTAATATACATAACATAATTGAAGTTATGCTAGGGTCCAGTACACTCATTAGAAAGATAATTTGTGACATATAAAAGCAAAGTTTTATAGATTTTCATTTAATACAAATAGTCACATGAAAGTAGGAAACAACAGCGGTTAACATTCATGTAAATTTTTAAAATGTGTAATGTCCATTACTGTATTTAAAAAAACATCAATAACTAAACAACGTGCGAGTTACTGTGCATATTTAAAATTCTGCGTATTTACTTTCCAAGCCAAGTCAGATATGTAAAACTTTTTGAAAACTTTTCATTCTGATGATATTTAATTTCAATAACAAAAAGGGCCTGGAACTAGTTACGCGTCCCATTAAAACTGCAATCAATGTTACCATTGTTACCTTTATTGGCACTTAATTTTATGTGATTATCTCCAAATAAAAACGTATTTAAAACTAAAAAGTTATTGAACTTCCTTTCTATCTAAGATGTCCATAACAGAGTTGTAATGTCACAAATTAGCTTATTTTTATTTGCTTTTAAAGCGTTACAATTTAAGCCGTAATCCTATTTTAACTTTGGTGTCCCTTTGTTGTCACAGGAAGCACTGGTATGTTTTTCCCTCCAGCGTAAACAATAATAAACAATTATGATAAGCAAATAAAATGCACGAGTTATTTATAGTAGCACATTTTGCTTGCATGAAGTGAGTCGTAAATCTGTCAGAATTTATAATTACTTCTTCGTCTCAACTACTTTTCTTACTGTCAACGTGATACCGTCAGTTTCAACAGTTTCAACTTTCCCAAATAAAGTTATCCCACAAAACTTGATATCACAGCTATCGATTATCCTTTTATTTTAATACTAAACTTTACATATGGTGTGGAAGTAATATTACTTACACATAAAAATATTATAAGTGTCAACTGATTTTTTTGTTTTTGCTATCCAAATTCATAGTTTGAATTTTTTGTCTTGTCGAAAGATTTGCTTTCATTTCATATAGTATTCAGACGATATTAAAATACTTAACATATACAATTTACATTTTTGAACTTTTGAAATTGTCCTCTGATCATCTGTCAGCTTAAATTCTCGATCAGTTTTAATAGCGTATAAGTTTTTATATGTCACTACTGTATACTTTACTTTTGTAAGCTGCACAGCCCTGTCAGGAAATTTTATGACTTAAAAAAGTGGTTGCATGAAATTTTCCTTATTGGGATCTTTTTACTGTTTTCTGTGCAATTATATGCAATCCAAAATCTCAGATCTTTTATTGACTTATACTTGTAGACAACACGGCCTCTTTTATAGTTAAATGCCGATAGGTTCATACATGCACTGCAATGGATTCCGTTGGATTGTTTTAAGCAGCATAGCACCAGAACTTTTCATTCGGACACAGAAAAGTTTAGTAAATGAAAACCATGGTATATTTGCAAATCTCCCAAAGATAACTTAAATGTAATTGCTTTAAATTATTGCCCATCGAGTCATGCACAACCAATAACTTTGAGAGCCGTAACAGTTATCATTTTCGGAAACTGGTCTGAATAACCACGCTTTCTTCAAAAAATTTTCGGTGGATATTAAAAGCTTTTATAAACCAGCTAACCAGGCACGTTTTTATGTCTGTGAACCATTGCGTCTGGAAAAAAATCAATGTGTATCGAACCTGACTTCAGAAGGTTAAAAGTAGCATTTATTGTTTCATCATTTGATTTACAGTTTACTCATCCATCAATGTACTATGTGGAGCATAACTGCGTGTTTAGATCTTTGTAGTTTAAAATTATTTCTTGCACAAACTTGTAAGGTGAAAGCGGTAAGATTTGTTTCATGTCATCATGGTTTATCGTGTTTGATTTAATTGCTGATTTTTTTTAATAAATAAGGAGATAAATGGTGGTTCTGAAACGTTTGCTTTCTAGGTCTTCTTTAGGAAAATACTGGATGGTTTGATATTGGTTTTCAAAACTTGCTCCCCATTTTAGGCGATATAGTGATCGGATTTATATGAGTTGCCCTCAAAGTTTATCGACCCAATAAAAATTTAATTTTCGGGAGACGGTTTTTTTTTACAAAATCCAGCATAAAGCGACATATCTATAATGTTGGGTACAACAACTTGGGATTTAATCACTTGTCGATCATCCAATGAAAGTTTAGTTAAAACAACTTGTGGAAGCTCTAAAAAAGAGTTGATTGTAATACAACTGGATGGGAACAACAAAATCTATCAACTTTTCTAGACAATTTACATCGTAGCTGACCCCAAAGTAAAGAATTTGGACCAATTACATCCTTTGTGTCGAAAACAGCAGTACCAAGACAGCTATTCTTTTGTTTACTACCAGACAAATCTCAACATATGACATATCGAGATAAGTCAGCTTGTAAAAGTTCAAATGGATATTCAACACAGTTTCTATGAAAAATCTTATAGAGTCTTATAGAACCTTATAGAAAAATTTTATACGAGTGAGCTAGCTCACTCGTGAACTCTGCAGAATTGTGAAATTCTTTCTGCTTGTAGTCCAGGATAACAAATAAATAAGTAAAGATTTGGAAATCGCAATGCTGTGAAACAGCTTTTCTCATACTCCGACACACGTTTAAATTCTGTTACCAAACATGCAGTGGTTTGTTTATTACTGGAGATTTCATCCAAATGGAAGCGTAAAAGATGAATAATGCGTATAAGACTTTTTTGCATGTATACATGGCATCATACGAATACTGGAGTGTTGTGTATAAAACCGTGACCCAGGTTAACAAATTCGCTGTGGTACTAGATATCACAAACATCATATCTCACCATTCTGCTTTATCGAGGTTCTGCTGTACAAATACAATCAACACATCGGTTTCCGCTATAGTATTATACTCGGAAAGTTCACTTTCAGTTGACATTTTCCAAATTCTGTCGAGAGTTTGTTTAGCCTGTGCTGGATCAATATTTCCTTGTAACATATGCAGCGTTTGAAACATTTGAAACCCGTCTTCCATTTCTTTGATCTTAATTGGTTTACGTTTTTGGTTTTTAAAATCCATTATTAGATGTGTTTTTGCTTGTTGGTGATTTAGCTTTGTGCATATCAACTTTTTTTTCCTTTCTCTGTTGTTCCTCCAATTCAGTTTCTTCTTCATCTTCCAATAATTTTTTTTGATAATCTTAGAGTTTTTTTCCGAAGCACCTCTTCTGAACATCAATGGATTTGCAGGAGACTTTAAAAGGACCACAATGAAAAATTTTTTTTTAAACGACGTTCTTAACATTTATTTTGTAAATTTTTTATTGATAGTGAATAAATACTTACTTACTTACTTACTAAAACAGTAGTTTGGCAAGATTTTCTGTTTGAAGTAGGTTTTGGAGTCCAATGTTCTTTTAATATTGAAAGAATATTTTCCTGGGAAGAACTTACTGGGATTTTACTCTGAAATTTTTGTTTATTCATTATTTGTTACAGGTATTTCATATGTTTCCCCATGCAGCTTTGTGAAGTTAAATAATCAGTTTTGGCTATTTGTCAAAAATTGTCGTTGAAATTCAATGCGTAATTTGCTATTCTCTTTTATATATTGAACCAATGGCAAATCAGTTTTAATCTTGTTGGACTTCTTTATATGAATGTATAGCTCTGTTTTCGCATATTTTTTGTAAAGGATACAATTTCCAGAATACGTTCCTAAATCATCATGCATAATCTTGGACCAAAGTGCAATTTCAGGTAGTAGTGACTCCAAATAGGTGAAAAAACCTTGCATGTAATATACATTTAATTCCTTTATGGAAGCACTGTTTCCATCTAGTTTCATTTTACTTAAGATGTTTTCCCAATACTGTAACCAAAATTTCTCCCTTGAATTATCTATGTCAGATTCTTCAAAAATTTTATGGTTGACTTTGAAAATCAACTCCATATAACGTCATACTCGAAATCGTTTATTTTTGACTCAATAGTATTGAAACTTTCCCCCACAATGCCATTTATATACTCTTGATTCATATATATCTCTTACTATGGAAGTTGCCTCTTCGATGGTGAATTTTTTAAACTCTTCAGTCAGACTTCTTGAGACTTTCGTTTGTAAATTTACAAAAAATGGAGTGCACACACATGAACATAAGTTTTTTCTATTTCTCGCTACAACCAAAAACGATTCCGTATGTTCTATCGAGGTAATTAAATAGCGTTTTGAGAACAACCTAGATCATTGCTTTGCTATAATCAAAAACGATAACTTTTGGGGAGCTTTTGTTTCGAAAGATTTTTTGTTCCATTTCACGAATTTTTGAATGTGGTTTTGTAATGGCATATTATATTTTATATAATTTTGTAATATATGAAATAATGTAATATAATTTTAGTCAAAACCATTATGCTTGCTGACGACACAAACTTCTTTCTCCGTGATAAAAAAGTAAAAAAACTTTTTACCAAAATGAATGCAGAATTAAAAAAATTTAACACGTGGGTTAAGGGAAATAAACTCTCACTTAACGACAAAAAAAAACAAAGTTAATTCTATTTCATAAAGCATCCCAGTCTGAAAACATCCCTTTAAAATTACCCACTCTATTTATCAATGATTCTAAACAAAAGTAACCTAACTCTTTGAAATTCCTTGGTGTTATTATTCATGATAGCTTTTCTTGGGAAGTACACATAAACATTCTTGGGTCAAAACTTTCCTCCATAATTGGCCTCCTTTATAAAACCAGAAAATTCCTGAATTTCAATTCTAGACGTTTTTTATACTTCAATTTTGTGCACAGCCACCTTACGTATGCAAACATTGCAAGGGGATCAACTTATCCATCAAAACTTCAAAAATTAGCCAATCAGCAAAAACACATTTGCAAAATATTAAAATTCAAAAATCGTAGAGACAGTGCAGTGGCTATTATGGCTAACCTTGGAATATTACATTTAAGAATTAAATATTTATCAAATTCTAATATTTATGTAAGTTAAACAACAGAAACTCCCATCAATTTTCGAAAATTTCTTTGCTAATAATCAGATACAATCTCAAGATCAACTGTGTTGGTTTATATTCATTATTGAAAAATATATATTGATAGAAAAAAAAATGCTCTATCAAAGCTAGAGGTAGGTATCCTCCTGACGGTAGGCGTGCAGTCAATGCATAAAGAAGGATTCTCTTTTTCCTTCCCTTTTCATTTTTTAACCATGTCACTGGTTTGACAAAAGAACCACTTGCATCAAAAAAGAGCAGATCAAAGGGAAAAACATAATGGAAAGCCTTTACCAAACCTTCATTTGTCTATGAAACATTAACTCCAGATTTAGAAACTGGGGTGTCGTGTATATAACCAAATATTTTTTTTTTGTTTTTAGAACCAAGTTTTCGCTTTCTTCCCTGGTTAGTGTTTGTTTCAACAAATTAAGTTCTTTATTCATAATTTCAATTGAATCCCTTTTTTTATTGTCTTGAGACGAAATGTTTTGATATGTTTTTAAAGAACTTCCGATACCATTCCAATTACCAGAGGCAAAAGTTATATTTTAATATCTGTAATACGTTTTCTGTACCGACATTAATTTCGTATTTTCTGTGAATCTTTTTCCAATTTTAGTTTTTCCACTGTGCGTTAACTTTCGGGCTTTAATATCACCCATATCACCCATAAAATCACTCTGAATAACGTCTCCTTCAAACAGAATTGTTTGTTCTTTTTTTTGAATGGGATTTTTACATTGTTGTTGTAATGTCACTATTACTGGACACCCGTTCATCCCACACTTTGCTTTCACTGTACACTTTGGAAAATTTTTCTTGCGATTGTTTGTTTTATTAATAAAACTGTAAAAGAAGTTTAAAACGCAATATTCATTAAAAGGTTTTAATAACTCCAAAAATTAGCTTGCATAATTAGTTCCAAAGCATCATTATTATTGATTGGTAATTATATAAAATCTGATGGATTGGGAAGACGAATAATCTTTTCTTTAAGAGTAGCGAGGAATATATCTCCCAGTGTGAAATCACGGGAATAACTGATCTCTTACAGCAAATTACAAGTTATTTCAGAATCTAGTTCACATGGCTTGTCATTCTTTTCTTTATTTTCAATTGATCTTTTTTGGCTTTACATCTATATAGGTTTTTGTGACATTGTACTCCCCACTTTGGCTCTGCATCCTACTATCTTCATCCTCTTCGATGGTGTCAATTTCATCAAAGTTTCCTTGTTTTTTGAAATTTTTTTTTTTTTTTAATTTTATATCACTGTCCTGGAATTCAACTTGCATTTCCTTTTTTGGATTTTTTTATCTTCAAATTTCGATATCTTGTTACTGTTTATAGGAGCGTGCTTTGATAAAAATTATGCTTTTTCTTTTTTCTTGTTATTTATAAATGTTTTTACTTCTAAATTAGTTGCAAGGCTTTGCAGGCACTAGGTAACTTTTTAGGGTACATTATTCTTTAGCAATGTTTGTCCAAATCTGTTTGTTGAATTTTTCGGAATTGAAGTTATTTGGAAAAGTGTTGTTCAATTTTACAATATATAATGCCAGTGACGTGAGTTTTACCTTCTTCCAGCTTTTCATTTGCACAAACTACAATACACATCAAGCTACTTAAAAAAACGTACATCTGACTGAGGGATCCAACAAACAATAGGTAAAACCATACACATAGATTCCCAAGATGTCAATTTATCAGAATGTATAGGTCCCACCTCACTTCTCACGTTCCAATTTATCGCGTCATTAGAAGATTATTGTTTTCTGATTCTAAAATATATATACATTGTTGTATCGTAAACTGTATTATATCCAATATTTTTCGATTAATATAAAAAGAAAATCAGGAGCTACGAGAGTGAAAAAATGAGCACAGTCATATATGCAGTATAGCTTTTCCACAAGTTTTTTTTTTTTTATATTAAATAAAAGTTGGACTGACTTTGAAAACATTGTCTTATTAATTTTATATCAAAAACAAAAACAATTATATAGCATACCTTTTTTTATTCTGCTGTTGTATTCATCACTTATATTATATTGAATGAGAAAATAAATAACATTAAGATAAAGCACAAGGAGTATAAGTAGGGATGTCAAGCCTTTTTAAAATCAATAACTGGAAAAAATCATTTAGTATCAAGTGAAAGACTAAATCATGCGATTTCCAAAAAGGTCTTATTTGTCTCAATAGCTGCTATGGTTCAATAGTTATGACTGTTTGAAATCGCAAATTTCATCAAATTTCCTGTCAAAATCTCTTAACCTTTTTGACATGAAAGTGGGGACAAAAGTGAATGTTAGGGGGTAAATTTTGACATATTGAGCCATACCACAACCAAAAAAATTCTAAATAACCTCAAATTTGGCAGGTAGATGCGAAAAATGATTTCTCACAAAAAACCATAATTTTTTTTTGAAAAATTTTTTTCAGAGGGGACATAAGGGCTTTTCCGAGGGTAAATTTCGACATATTGGGTCATAACTCAACCAAAAAAAAAATTCTAAATATCCTCAAATTTGGCAGGTAGATGAAAAAAATAATTTCTCACAAAAAACGATAAATTCTTTTGAAAAATTTTTTTCAGGGGGAAGATAAGGGCTTTTCCGGGGGTAAATTTTGACATATTGGGTCATAACTCAAC